>JASCZW010010421.1:0-36856 GCA_034211315.2 Aedes japonicus
AACTTATGGATTTCTTTTGACTTGAACATATTTTGAAAAAGAAAAAAAACATACACAGAAAAAAACTTAAACTAAACATACAGGTTAAACTAACTACAATCTAATGTTAGTCAAAAACACATAAATGAGTTTCATGTACTCCAAATCACGTACAGACAAAATATCTCGAATTGGCACATTGGGTTGTCTACCTCGAGCCCGAAGGGAATCATAAAGCCTCGATCTGAAACCACGATGCTCAGCGCAAGACCAAATAACGTGATCTGCGTCCTGATAGCCTTGTCCACACTCACAGAGATTGCTGTCGCTCAGCCCAACCCGGTATAAATGAGCGTTCACAGAATAATGATTGGACATGAGGCGAGACATGACACAAATGACATCTCGACCCACATCCATCCCCCTAAACCAAGTGGTCGTGACTTAAAAAGCAGCTGACGATGGCAGTACATACAGTGGATTCCTGTCAAATATTCAGGCTATACATACAAATTTCGATCGCGTTCCCCCAACAATTGATGAAACCCGCCCTTTTCAGGGCGAACAAAACAATTTGCCATATTAAAGAGTTTGTTTTATTAATATCTTATGAGCTAATCGAGTAATGAAAATAGCATTACAACGCACCGTCTCAACATGGCGTAACTTGAAGAGCTCGGATAAAATGGCCGAGCCGCGTCTATCTATATGTAAATCCTGATTTTCTCTGTTCTGACAATTTCTTAGGGTGGTTTCCTACCATTTATTCAGGCCATCCTGCTACTTGAGAAGACCGGGAAGCACATTTCGAACGTGTACCATGTTGCCCCGCGACAATTAAATAAAAACCCGTCCTTTTCAGGGCAAACAAAACAATGTTACCAATTAAAGAGTTTGTTAAAATATTATTTTATCATAAGATAATCGTCATTTTCATTACAACGCATGGTTGTGATGTTACTTCGCGTTACTTCAAGAGCGGATAAAGTGGCCGAAGCTGATGCTGCTTATCTATATGTAAATCCCGATTTTCTCTGTTCTGACAATTTCACAGGGTGATTACCCGCCAATCATTCAGGCCACCCTCCTACTTGAGAAGACCGAGAAGCCAATTGGATCCCTATGTTCCCCTCGATAATTAATACAACCTGTTCTTTCTGGGCGACCAAAACAATTTTCCCAATAAGAGAGTTTGTTAAATTAATATTTTATCTTGAGCTAATCGACATTTTCACTACATGGCGTTACTTCAACATGACGTTACTCGAGAAGAACCCCCCCCCCCCTCCACAACAATAAATAAAAAGGGTCTTTTCAACACAATTTTCCCAACTAAAGAGTTTGTTTAATTGATTGTAGAGAAAAAACAGAATATAGAAGAAATAAATTAAATTCTCATGATATTCTAGCTATGTGTAAAGACATTTGAAAGATAATATCTTTACTTACTCTTCTAATAATAATTTTCATTATTATTAAAATAATAACAATAATTCTTATTATTATTAGAATATTTAATAAAATTATATACATATTATTTATCATATATACATATAAATTGTTTTCATATACATTTCGATATGAATCACCAGTAGAAGAAATGAGCGGGAAATGAGGAATATCACACTCGCGCCGAAATACCACATCACGTGATACGTGGAGCGTTTTACCCAATCAGCAAACAGCAGAGCGGACAACGAGATCAGCGAGTATCATATTTTGAACTAATGCCTCATTCCTTCGGCAGCATTGGAGCTGCGCGGATCTTCCGGTGAGAGAAGTTGGTGGTGGCAATATCCCGCTAGGCGGCACCCGGCTAGGCAGTACCCAGCTGTGGCAGCAGCAGCTCTGGGTACCCAGCAGCAGCTGGCGGTACCATAGCACCTAGCAGTACCCAGCAGTGCCCAGCTGGTCGTGGCAGCACATCATTAAATGCAAGCGGATACAGTTTCCGGTGGTCAGTGCCTATGCGTTAACTGTTCATAAGTCGTAAGGTGGCACTTTCCTGGAGATTGTATATGACTCCAATAAAAGCCAGGATCAGCAGTTAGTGTATGTTGGATTGTCACGTGTTCAGTCAATCCAGGGGCTGTATTTAACAAACCCAACCAATGCCTTTAAGTTGCTATCATGCTAAAGGTAGCAACTCACCTAAGATGGTAGACCTCAGGAACGAGCTGCAGCGTCTAGAAAACCATCGATTACAAACACTTGGGGATAAACTATACCAAATTTTGGAAAGCAAGGGTTCTGCCACCACGTTGATGAGCATCAATGTTCAAAGTTTGAACGCTCACGTGATGGATATCGCCTCAGATCGGATTTTAACAAGCGTGGAATTCCTCGCAGTGAGTGAGACTTGGCTAGACAATGACTCCTTAGTCGATATTGAAGGCTACCACTGCATCGTTCAGTTCAAACGCTGCAACTTGAGAGCAGGTGGTGTAGCAATATATCAGCAGGACAAGGCTACTACTATGGCTGCTACCCACAAGATCCAACAGCTCAGTGAACATCATGAAGAGATCTTCAGCGTTGTCGATAACGTCGGGGACATTTGTGCAGCTAATATATCAGTAATGGACACTGAAGTTCTGCTGGTTGTGGTGTACATTTCACCAAGAACAACTACCAAGAATTTAAAAATTGTTCTTGATTCGCATGTTGTTCAGGTATGCTGCGCCAGATACGCGAGTTGTGTTGACCGGAGACTTTAACATTGACGTTTCCAAAAATGAAAACATAGATTTTCTATACATTAATTGTTATGTTATTTATTCTCCGTGCGAGGAGTAACGATTATGATGTAGAAGGAGATGTTCGCTCATCATCATGAGGCACCAAGAGTGAACATTAATGTTTTTGACTAGAATGAAAGATGTGAAGAGAAAGTATTGAAAGTTCCGTCAGAGTACGGCAGGTAGGAAATCTAACAGATGTTTTGAAAAATGAGCGAAAGGACATGTATCCAATGGTACTCGAACCATGGACGTCAATCTTTGCCTAACATCCCACTGCGGGGGTAGGTTGTAGCAACGGAACAAGTCCGCCACTTCAACAGGCAAAAATTGACGCATGGAAAGACGCTCATGTACCACTGTGGCTTGTATAGTTATTCTAGCGATCTATTGTGTGCACTCTGTTTATTGATGCGCACATGGGAGAGGAACTCTCTCCTTTTTGGGTTTGTTTTGATTCGCACCGACTGACGATCACTAAAGTTAGATTTCCTACCTGCCGTACTCTGCCGGAACTTTCAACACTTACTCTTCACATCTTTCATTCTAGTCAAAAACATTAATGTTCACTCTTGGTGCCTCATGGTGATGAGCGAACATCTCCTTCTACAAAATAGATTTTCTAGATTGTATGCTAAAATTTACTTTAGCAAACCTTAGGAATGAAGCAACGACACTTGGTGATTCTTGTATAGATTTAATGTTTGTTAAAAATATCGGCGTAGAGTGCAGACGTTATTGTTCATATTTTTCCTATCATAGACCTATGTTGTCTGTACTCGCATTCGAAGCACCCGAACCATTAAATCAACAGGTAGCCGATATTGTGGAACATGAACTGGAATGACAACATCTACCCTTTCCACAACCAACCATCACCTAGCACTGGACCATTGTCTGTACTACTCGGACCATAAACAACAAACGACAATATACCAAACGGCCCTTTTCAGGGCCACTTAAGGAGTTCTAAAGAGTTGAATTCAAGATTTTCATACACAGTATTAACGCTCCTAAAACACCAAAATACTAATATTATATGCTTTTCTTCCATGGAACAGAACCAACAACAACGACCACCCATTCGACTGTCTACCAAATCATCATCTGGTACTCGACAATTACCGGTTCTACTCGGATCACTCCAGGAACAGCGAATAACTGAATACCAAACGGCCCTTTCTAGGGCCACTTCAAGAAGTTACAAAGAGTTGACTATATTAATTTTCGTGGAAAACTAAAACTAATAACAGATGGTTTGATGAGTCTTTAGACTGAACAAAATATAGTAGATATTTATTAATTCTATTACAATTCCTCCACATCAACAAGCAGTCCTACCTCGACTTTGCAGATATGTCACTGACATATCTCACCTTTTCGTTTTTTAAGCTATCCATTCTTCCACCCGTTGTGCAAATCACAGCGCCCATTTATCGGCTAAGATCGATAGATCAACATGCGTCAGATGTATTAAATCAAACAAACAATGTAAATGTTGGCGTTATGTCGAGTGAGTGAAAAAAGAACGGACGTCGTTAAGCTCAACCGGGAAACATTAAATTCCCTACGTCCATTTGAAAAAGTATGTGAGAATTCTAGATTTCCCTCCGACGCGGCATGCATAAACCAATACCGTACTCGTTCCAAAAATCCACCCTTCCCAAAGCAATGACAAATCTTAATTACCAACCAGTACGCGTGGACAAATAAACAAACAAAACTCACTCTCACTCTCGGTTGGCGATGAGTGAAATATTTACTTTGAAATTTCTATAGTTTACCGAGATTCGTGAGTGCTGGCTTGCCTGTCGCTTTTCAAAGAACATCCTCTTCAAACAAGGGGTAGATATTACTGTGTAAATCATTCGCGGAAACTGTTCGAGCAGTAAATAAAATTCAGCAGAGTTGTAAATCTCTCACGACGAAATGAGGAATTGAGTTTCGCTCGGCAAAGCGAGGTTGGTAAATAGATAAAATCTATTGAAAAGACGCGTCGATTTTCGTGATAGCCATACCGAATAACCTCAAACGGTACGTAATATGTGGAATACTAATGAGAAAGCCAAAATATGCAATCGTAACATTTCTCATTTCACTACAATTTCCGTTGCCTTTTTCGAAAAGACAGAACCAGAATTCATAGACAAGAACGCTTTTCACGGCGTCTCGTTGTCTAGTTGTGCGATTTTGCTCGACTTTCCTGAACATGGAATATTATTATGGGCGCCACAAAGTATATAAATGCATGTGATTGGCATAAAAGGCTTTCAATGTCAGCGGAACTGCATCTAGAACACTCAGCTGAGATTCAAAGAATCAAGAGCAGAATAGGAAGAATGGTAAATTCTCGAAATAGAACATCGTTCAACCATGTATCGCATCAAACGTTCACCGATGTTGACAGCACCAGACGCCATCCTATATAGAAAAATGCATTTCAATCCGTTAGCCTTCTTTTCCCAGCGTTTGATGGCTGGATATTTGGCTTCAGCTCAAGCTCTTTTAGGCACACTAAAACAAATTGAACTCAATTTCACGCCTTCACGGCTCCATTTCCCAAGTCAAATTTGGCACAAATTACGTCAACCAACGGGCATCGCCATAGCGCTTCCATCCGAAGCGGAACGAAGGATGACATAAGCTTTTCTACGCTTCCGAAAAAGCCCCAAACTAGAATCTAACGAGTGACGACGGGTGGCGAACGATGCGCTCATGGTTGCATGCTTGCTTAAATCCGGCCAGCAACAGCGTCTTGAGATAGAATCGGGAATTTAATACATTTGACTGAGACACGAACGGCGGCGACGACCTTGGAAAACCTTGGGACGAAAACTACATCTAAATACGATGGAGCCAGAAGAAAACAACTAGCAAACAAACAAACGACGCAACCGAGTGAAATATGTCCAATTAATGAGAAAGTTCCATCGTGGCTGTTGATTGGGATAGCCTTGAATGGTGAATGGCCGTTGTAATAGCGGAATAAAATGCCAATGGGAATTGCCGCAGCACGGGGCACGGAAACATTAATATATAAATAAACTCCCTTTGAAGAGCTATGCTAACGATGAGGTGTTTGTTGTTGATGATGTTGATCCCTAATCGATTGATGGGTGGCTGTTTCCAACATGAACGATTGGGTTCTTAAGGTGAAGATTGGTTTTATGGTTGTTAAGTCTCGCCAATTTCGCGAGTGTACTATGGAGTTCAGAAATTAGAATTTCTTGCATCATAGTGGAACTATATAAAGGGTGTATTCGATAAAAATGGCACACACATATATACTCATCAAAATTAAACTGATTATCGAATTTTCTTGAAATTTTCAGGGAATAAAGAACTACTAATGGGTTTTGATTTACAACATTTGTTTTATTCAATTTCGTCTCCCATCCCGAATGCCCGCACCTTCCTTTTCACTCCACCCATCAAATTTTGTACAACCGATTTTCCCAGTGTTTTTGTTGTTTTTACCTAAATTTTCTTCAATTCTAGCTCTGTTTTTATAGTTTTGGGATGTTTGCGAAGTTCCGTTTTCATAATTGCCCAGAATTTTTCAATTGGACGAAGTTCCGGTGAATTTGGTGGGTTCATATCCTTTGGCACAAAATTGACTCCGTTGGCTCGGTACCACTCCAATACGTGTCGAGCGTAGTGGCAGGGTGCTAGATCAGGCCAAACCAGAGTTGATCCTTTGTGCTTCTTAATGAATGGCAAGAGACGCTTCTTAAGGCACTCTTCCGTGTAAATCGCACCGTTGGGAGCACTTATTTCACCACATCCGCAAATCGCCTGCCAGATTAGAAACTTCTTTGCAAATTTCGATAGTTTCTTATTCGAACATCCTCCGGAACATCGAACTTCGACTTGGCAACGAAATATTCTTGCCCAGGAAGTTGACGGAAGTCGGCCTTGACGTATGTTTTGTCATCCAGGACGATGCAACCGGATTTGGTGAGCAGCTTCGTGTAAAGTTTCCGGGCGCGGGTTTTCGCAGTGATGTTTTGTTTTTCATTCCGGTTTGGGGCTTTTTGCACTTTGTAAACATGTAACCCAGCACGCTTCATGGTTTTCTGCACAAAACCGACTGGCACCTTAGACTTTTTAGCGACATCTCGAATTGACATGTTTGGACGGTTCTTGAATTGTTGTACGACTTTCCTGGCCATTTTACTGTCCATTGGACCACTTTTACGACCACCCCCTTCCTTCCTTTGGACACTCAGACGCTCCTTGAAGGTTCTTATTACACGAGACACAGTTGTATTTGCAATTCCAAGCCTTTTAGCAATCCACCGGTGGGACGCCCCTGGATTTTGATTGTGAGTGCACAAAATTTTCTCACGGACAATTTCTTGTTTCGACGACATGACTGGAACTACTGAATGTATAACTATGAAACTTGGTAGATGTAAATAATACACTATGGATAAGATCTACTCAAATTTCTAGGTTTTTTACTCATACGATTCAAAAGTTACAGAAGATTTTCTGTGTGCCATTTTTATCGAATACACCCTTTATTTGCTAAACTGAACAATGCCAAATTTCAAAGATGGAGTTCGTTTTAAGTTTCAAAGATTTTATGAGCAGTATGTATGATTGACCGCCAGGGGTTGCTAGTCCGCTATTGCCAGATGAGTTGTAATTTAAAAGTTACCCAACGGATCCAAGACCAAGATAATACCGGCACTGGCCCCTCCCGAATGCAGATCAAATAAGGAAAGGGTACACAGAAAAAAATAATGAATTTTATCAAGCGTAAATCTTCCCGTCATTTAATTCTTAGCCAAAGGAGGCGTACGCAACAAAATTGTTTGTAATCTTTTATGCGCCATACAACAATGTTTGCAATCTTTCATACAACAGACTAGATACAGGCGTTATCTGGCTTAAATGTACATGAAATATTCTAACGGGTGTTCAATAAAAAAGGAGAATTTTTTCAGTCATATAGTAAAAATAAATGAGCTCTCACAAGAGCGCTGGACGGCACGTGGTACAACTGGTCCTCAGTCATCTCGTATCCTTGGCCCACCAATTATTACTGTACACTAGGGCACTGAGGAGCCGAAAAAATCTTCAATGAGGAAGGCTCTGGGGCCAGTTTGTCGGGTTCTTTCTTTCAGCACGTACGATATCTTTTTCTGCTCAATATACTCAGGCGTCTTCTTGGCGTAATGGAAAGACGCCTAGTCCGGCCAGAAGTCGTACTTCCCATCCGCATGATGCTCCATTAAGAACGGCAGAAGTGTGTCTTGTTCTCAAGACACTCCTCCTGGTACACTTGTTGATTGATGGCCGGACTGCTCCGCTTGAACCACGGCTTTGAAATCCCTCTATCCGATTTGGCGATTTACAGTATAACTTTTTTCAAATTTGGGGGGTAGCTGTCATTTCCTGGAATGTGGGTCTTCGAGTGCGAAAAGTAACTTTCGTCGCCCAGCTCGAACGACGTCCCGCGGTAGTTCTTCGTCATTCACCAGCACTGCGATTTGACGGTCGCTATCTGCTCGTCCGTGTACTTGGGGGACCGATTCTTCTTCCGACAGATGATGTCCTCCATCTTGAGTGTTCTGTGAATCAAGGTATGGGAGCAGCGATATTTTCGGCCGGCGTCACGCAAACTCGTTCCGTCCTTGTTGTCGAACAGCTTTTTCAACGCTTCGCCGGACGGCCGCTACCGGCCTTCCGCTCCACGCTCAGGGATGCCAGGATCCGGTAAACTGTACTCACTGTACTCGAAATTGGTCTACCGTAAACTTTTTTTCCACGATGACCATGCTCTTCGCAAAACCATACCACACGCTCGCGGAGTGCTACCTGTTTCGACGCCATCTTAGATTGAACTGACAGCACCCGAGCGAAAAGAAACATGCCACATGGCCAGCCGTTTCAACTCAGTTTGGAGTCGTTTTTGATTCACTTTCGTCAAAGTGGAGTCACTCAAATTTGAGTAAATGTAACTGGGATTGACAAGTCGACAAACCAAAAACATCCATGTGATTTTGAGCCGATGTTTTTGATTTGCCGACTTGTCAATGCCAGTAACAGTTAACTCAAATTTGAGTGACTTCACTTTTGACGAAAATGAGTCGAAAACGACTCAAAACTGAGTCGAAGCGGCTGGCTATGCACCCATTTTTAGGGAGTCCAGAGAACAATTCTCTTGGAGAGGGAAAAAATTACGCTCTTTACTTTAATTAAAGGGTGTGCGGATTTAAATTGCGACACACACATAGGGTATGTGTCCCTTGACTCAGCCTATTATGCAACCAGCGATCACATTCTTCATTATAACTCATAAAGTTTTGAAGCTGTCAGCGAGATTCAACTAGTTATACACTTGCAAAGATAAGTTTGATAAGACATTTGGTAGCACTGTATCATTAAAAGTTGCACAACTATTTTTATTATTATGCCATAAACTTTCGAGGATGTGGATTTAATGTCGGTCTATAAGCACTAAATTGGGTTCTATTCGTGGATGCAACTTCTTCCCATTCGATGGATTTATTACTAAATACAGTCTTAGTACGTTTTTTAAATTTTATGAATTAAGGCATTGTAAGCTGTACTGGATTTACTTAATACAACATTTCACAACACAAACTAAAGTAAAACTGCCTCGAAACACTTAAATGATGTTCATATATGATTTATCAGCCATTCAATTATGAAAACATTATAATTCACTATACAATGATTTTGTCTCTTCGATTTGTGTTTAGATGAGCCACTTGAATAGAAACAACCGCATATTCATGCATTTCCACTTGAAATTTTACCAATAACAACCTTCTTACTACGTTATTGATACAACAGGCCATAGTTAGGATCATACAAAAAAATATGTACCCAACAGTGGGTCTACGATTTTCTTGTAAAATCATTTTTATTTTAGCTATGTGAACAGTTAGTTTGTAACGTGTAACTACACTGAAAATTTATTTTCGTAAATTAGCTTTCACTCGTTTCGTAAACATGGATTTTGTACATAGAACAAATGTCTCGTGTATTGGGGCTTCAAATGGTGAGTTGACAACTTGGCAGGAGGGTGCGACCGACCTCTGGTCCTCACAAGTTCCTACCTCACGCCTCCACGAGTCATATGATCACAAAAGACTGCCAGCTGAAACATGGAGACGCTGGTTGGCGTAGCCTGGGCAATGTTGTCAATCCGACAATAGCGAAGTGAGGGGGTGCGACCGGTACATCATATCATAATTTTCCATTCTCATATCTTTCAGGTCTTCCAGGTCGTCAGGTATTACGAAATAATTTAAAATTTAAAATTCTTTTTTTTTTCATGGCGGTCATACATTGCCTAAATTTTCTGGTTCATAATGGATGCGCAAGTTTGTCTACAATTGCAACAAAACAGCAGTCGGCACACATGTAATTTTCAATTCATATTACAATATATCCTCACTATATATTTTATCTTATAGGACATTGTTTATTCATAGCCTAATTCTGTATATTTCATTACATGTATTACGCCAGAAAGGTAAATTTCTCTCAGGTACCATACAGTTTAGGAGAGGAGGTCTTGCGGTTATAGGATGATCATCTTCTGGTAGAAGCAACAGTAAGAATGGGGATCAATTTTCAGCTGTATCTAGCACCGTCGGAGTGGCCTTCTCGAAAGTAGCAATGGATGTATATATAGATGTGTAGATACTAGTATGTGTTATTATATGATGCATGTTTTTTACAAGCTCTAGCATATTTTCATTAATAGAAATGTTGACGACTCTCTCGACCACTCAACCTTTAATTCCTTCATTATATTTTCCATTAAATGGCGTAATATGACCTTAACATTTCAGTACACGATCATCAACTACTATTTGAGCGGTTCAGAGGAACACAGCTGTTCATCATTATTAATTGCATATCATAAATATAATATTATGGAAGAAGTAATAAAATAATTAATAAAATTTTAATTGCTTCAGTTTGGTGATCCGGCCGGTATAATTATTTTATTACATTATATCAAATAATAATCAAAATTAATAAATGCTCTTCATTCAGAAGGTTATATATCTATATGTCATGATTAAATACGTAATAATATAATATTATGGTTTTATATACAATTGAATGCTTTATTGATATTTATACCTCAATGAATAACAAGATGACCTTCACATTCCAGAGATACAGTCACCCATCAGTGATACAAAGTGGTACGAAGCTGCATATTATTATTACTGCCTTAATATTATTATTTCAGCAGGTTAATTAATTTAGTTTAACATGGTTATCATAGGCTCGTGAACTCCAACTATTACATAATTTAACTAAATATCCTTATATAATTTTTGCTCTACTATATAATCATATATAACATATTATTATTACATTACATCTATATTTATATAAATATAATAAATACTGGAGTTGGGAGGAGCACCAGGGTATCATTCAAGCTGAAACTGGACGATGGTTTGATTGACTGCCTGAGTCTAGGAGGAACAAACAGTATCATTTCTTATCCTACCGATTCGAGTGTGGTGCTGCGAGTTCTACTCCAACAGTTTCAGGGAGAGTGACGCGCCCTTCTTAACAAGCCATCCTGTAGAAAGCTTAATGAGTATTGCGAATTGTGTTATTCGATTTGTTGGATCATATCGTTGGAAGGAGATTCTTAATTTCCCGTGGATTTCGTGTAAGTGTCTCTGCTTACGGGTCCACCCCTCCGTTTTGGCCCTTCATACAGCGATAGTGCGAATTCAGATCGGTGGCCCAATTTGATCTTGCTGTTAAGTGGAGCTGCATCCAAGCCAAGGGCTAGAGGGGATGGTGGCTACCATACATACATACATACAGAACAAATGTCTCGTGTATTGTATAAAATATTCATGATGCTTGTCATCTAACAAAATGCTATCATTACACCTTTTTTGTACAATGCACAACATGAATTTCGTAATGAACAGCCAATCGCTGCTTCCCTTCGATCGTACTCATAAATGTTGATGTTACTGCTGGGATGGCGGGAATCAATAATTTATCCCAAAATAGAAATGCAAGCGCTGCCGATTGTTAGAACCTCATGCACAATAATCAAGATGCTTCTCACGTGGTTCAACATGGCTTAGTGTGATCAACCACGGACTCAATAACAGCTCTTCCTAAAAATATAGGATCGAACCCCATGTCAGAAACATTAAAAAACAAAGCGCTGAACAACTCTCGGCGTGGTTGCGCTTTTTTTTTTCAATTATATTTTGAGCCGATAAAGTAGATCTGTCAGTCGTTCATGCAACCACTAGAGAGACGTTTCTTTTTTATTGGTAACAAATTACTCGTA
Source organism: Aedes japonicus (assembly GCA_034211315.2). Lineage (NCBI taxonomy): Eukaryota > Metazoa > Arthropoda > Insecta > Diptera > Culicidae > Aedes > Aedes japonicus. The sequence goes on from JASCZW010010421.1 coordinate 12,043, forward strand.
GCTCTTTGTATTGTTTTCGTAGAATGAACGAATGTTCTTTCTGTGTCAACAAATGCTTCGTGCTTTTGACAGTTGTGCGTGTGGCATTAAATACGAAGGTAGCTTCTTAAAAAGTACAAATCAGTTTCGTTGCAGAAAACAACGAATAGATTTGTTAGTCCTACCTTCGATTTCGTAATATAAACGAAAATTTATTTTCAGTGTATGTTCTGCACATCCAGACTGCATTACTTGCATTATCGATTCAATTAAGCCAAATTTAGATCACTTGAAATCCTGTAGATCATCTGTTCAGCATAACCAGTGAAATCATGATGCCCCAAAATTTCAAGAAACCGAAAATTACGCGGAAGTGAACAACTATAAGATGATTAATATTGTCTCAATTGCTTCGGATTAGATCTATCATGCTCGTAGCAACATGATTTTGTTGATTATCGCTAAATTAATGACACATTTCGTACATAGGTCGAATGAAGGAGCTAGGCTAACATTAAATCCCCTTACCCTATTCGGGAAAATTCGCCCGTTCAACCGATAATCCTCAAACTTCATAAGGTCCTGTATAACATTTGGACCAACTTTTTTTTGCGTGGCAATCCATTTTATCTTCAAATCTTCCTCCGATTTCACTTTCTTAGGATGCTTCCGAATGGCCTGCTTCATGATGGCCCAGTACTTTTCAATTGGCTGCAGTTCCGGAAAATTCGGGGGGTTGAGATGCTTCGGCACGAAATTGACCGCCTTAGGCTTGTACCACTCCAACACCTGTTTCGAGTCATGGTACGGGGCTTAATCCGGCCCTAAAATCGTAGGACTATGGTGTGACCTCAGAAGAGGAAGTAGACGCTTTTGCATGCATTCCTTTAGGTACACCTACCCATTGACCGTTCCAGTTGTTACGAAGTTGTTCCAGCTGTCGGTGCTCCACTTTCCACACGAGCAAAATGCTTGCCAGTCATATTTTTGGCAAACTTTGAGCTCTTCTGCTTTCTAACGTCCTCAGGGACATCGAATTTATGATGAACAGTGAAAAACTGGAGCCCCGAAAGCTGCCGGAAGTCTGCTTTTACATACGTCTCATCATCCATAACGAGGCAATGTGGTTTCGTCAACATCGGGGTAGAACTTCCGTGCACGTGTTTTACCTACCATATTCTGCCGTTCATCGCGATTAGGTGCCTTTTGGACTTTGTACGTGTGTAGACGTTTTTTCGCATCTTGCATGAAAGTTTTGGTTAAATTCAGTTTCTTCGCCACATCTCAAACTGAACTGTTGGGATTCCTCTTCCTACCGCTGGTCAAACGCTATGAACCGATTCTACGACGCATTCGTGATACCGTAGGGCACCGTGACTAACCATCCTGCTGATGGCACGATGAGAAATATCTGGATTTCGGTACGTGCGTAAAATTTCTTTGCCGACTCCATTTTTGCGACGATTGTACATCTGCTAGTAAAACAAACACACAGTAAACTAATACACATTGAACTAATTCCACCAGAAATTTCAATAGAAAATACCCTACGGGTAAAAAGTTACAGCCATTCAAAAGTGGTGCAATTCGATTCCGTACAACTTTTACAACGCTCTTAATCCGACATCAAACAAAAGCTTCACCGAACAGCCGATTACGGACCGCTTTCAAATGTTCTCTAGATTCTTTACGCAATTGACAATGTATCTTTAATGTAAATAAACCAGATCTTCTTCAAGTTTGTTTGTCTTTTTCTAACAGCTTGAAAAAGAACCAGAGTTACCATCCGTTAGACAGATTATTGTAAAATTTTTCCAAAACTATTCTCTTACACAAGTTTGGCCAACATTACAACATTACACTCTTAGCTAGTTTCAGTCAACATTTCATCAATTTTTACCCAAAAGTTTCAAGTTAGGTATTGCGTCTCTCTTTTTTCGAGTACAGTCTTTAGATAATGCTTTATGCAAACATACTTTATGACAAATGACCCACTCTCAAATGGAACCCACAACATAAGTTTATTACATCATTTCCTGTATTTCACTCTCAGAATTTAATCTATCGATCCAACAGTTGTTACAGCTGATTGTCAATCTGTTAGATTTGTTGGAAATCTGTTCTTTCTCCGAACAGCCTAGAGACGAAGTGTGGAAGCGGCAAAACATAGCACTGATTAGTTGCGCAGCATTCCAAAACTCCTTCCGACAAAGTACACACTTTGTTTTGACAAATGTTGTTGTTTGATTTCGTGGTAGAACGAATGACACTCACTAGGTACATAATGGACCATCTCGCAAGTCAAGCAAAACACGGGCTACAAACAAATGATGAATGCAGAGAGCGGAATTCCAGCTACTGGTAAACGTGTACAAAAATGTTGCTTCGGCTCCCACTTGATGAGGATTTATGTTCTTAAATGAATCAACCGGTGGTGGCGGTGGTTTTGGTTTAGTGGTTTCTTTTTCGTCCTACGGTCATTGCCATTACTCTTGAGCATATGCACAGAGGCAATGTGCTGGTGAATGTTTAAAGAGGGTGTTAAATAAGTTGAAAAATGGGGTAGGTGCTGCTAGGCAAATTAATTTTCCGCTGGCTCCGTTCGCTATGGGAATAAGGTTTCTGTGCGGTGTGGTCGGGGTATGTGCATATGGTTTGTTTTTGAAATTTAAATTAAATTTATTGTGTAGATATTAGTTTGTCAGTGAACGACAAGGAAACGCTTTCTTGATGGCTGAATTAATTATGATATTAATCTACTGTAATTAATCTGTGACAGCGTTTTCGAGAGGGTGTAACTTTTGATACCTTGTTCTTAGTTTAAGGCCTAATGATTGTTGCAAATTGAAATGCGTAGCAGTGTTTAATACAGACAGTGAACATGAATGTGTGATTTGTGCTATAGAGCTCACTAACTTCTAGGAGTAGGTATAATGACACATAACTTGCGATAATTGCTGTAGCAACCCAGCGTCAAACGATATTCGTAAATCTTCCGCTTTTTTCACACTTCCCGACAGGTGACGTGAAGCTTGTGTATGTCGGTAACTACACGTAGCTCATCGCTGGTATCGTCCATTCGTTACCACACTCACCCATTTTCCTGACACATTTTCCTTGTTAAACACGAAAATATGTCATGTATGTTTTCATTGCCTTCTGCTCCAGCTGGCAGCATATCCATCGTCACCATTGTCGTTAGTTGCGTTCAAGAGGATTGAGCAGGGAGCTGCCAAGCAGTGAATATGAATTCCTTCCACCAACGAAGCTAGTTGTAATGAAGCTGTTAAACCACAATTACGCGTCGACTCATAAGAAGGATTTTTTCCTCAACAACGTAGGTACATCGTAAGCCAGCGATTTTTTCCTCGAATTTCCTGCTCTGCTCGAACATAATTTTTAGTTCGCTTCGCTTCCTGCATCAGTTTCCCTACGCAGAGGAGGGTTGTGTGATGCTGCACATTAGGCAGCACGTGTGGAGGAGACTATCATATTGTTCCGGTCGCTGTTTTCCAAATTAACTAGGGAAGAGCCGCCCGGGCACTAGCACAGCTAATCGAAGATACGCCACCGTCTATCACTGACTTTACGAGCTCATCTGCCGGCGGCTAGGGTTTCCGATGAAATTCCTCCGGGAGCGTTCTGGCGTTGACTGTTATAAGGCCAATAACACGCGTCACGTAGCGAGCGTGGCACAGTTGCAAGCCTATTTCAAGAGATTAACCGAGCACCATCACCAACCGGTCGGTGGTTGGTTGGTTGGTTGGAAGATACTGACTAGAGATCACGACCTTGAATATATGTGGCAGTTTTATCTGATGTTGTTTATTTTCGTAACAAATGGTTCTTAAGTTGAGCTAGACGTGTTTGTGTTGGGATTTTCTATAGTGCTCGCTTCACACCACCCCATGATGGTACAGTCGATTGTTTGACATCGATCAGGATGGAAAACAAACATGTTTGTTTTACGGAAGAGGCGTGCTCATGCTCTTCCTTTGTTTTTGAAAAGAAAATCGCCTATGCAGGAGGTAGACACAGCTCCCACGGTTTGAGGCCTGTTGAGCTTTTTATTTGAAATTCAATCATTCTATTCTGTTGAATAAAATTTGCGAAATTGGAAATTTAGTGCACAAATATTATAATGTATTTTCATGATGGAACACCCACTTGTATCCGTATGAATAATATAGTTCGTTTTCTATATCTACAACTCAAAACAACACCCACTGCATTAACAGTTAGTCCGTACGATGGATTACCAATTATTGTTTTCAATTTATCAATCAGCTGAATTATTTTAGAATGTATGACTGGAAGAACTTCCAGTCCTTTTAGTTTTATTTGTAAAAATAATCTTTGAAAATTGGAAATATCCTTTTTATCAACATGCAACCCTAGGAGTGGACAGCAAATCCTGCTAGAACCAAAGATGTAAAGAGAAAGTATTCATAGGTTCCTTAAGGGCAGGTTGTGACATTGAATAGAAGTAGTTGAAATTAAGCGTAGGGCATGCTTAAAAGGCGATAATGCGTGTTAGGCAAGGGGAAAGGGAACCCCTTGACAGGCGGTATTTCGAGGAAAGCCAAGCAAGCATAAACAAAACGAAAAAAAACTAGCAGAAAGAGGAGAGAGAGAGAGAGAGAGAGAGAGAGAGAGAGAGCTTAAAAAATACACTCTCATTTCTCTCTGAGCTCTTTTGTTGTTGAGCAGTGGAGCTACCAAAAAAATCCAAAATTATAGTTGCCACCCGTTAGTGGTTATCGAGGTTATGACAGGAACAAGAGTAGATCCGCCAAAAAATTATGTGCATCGTGATGGGAAATCCAACACTCATACACGTTGGAGTTGCTACCTGAAATACAGGATACATTCGTTTACCCCAAACTCAACATAAAACCGTCACACGCTTCGGATCGAATGTTGTTAGTTCATCATCAACAATGGATTCAAGTTAAGCTTTTCTACATAGTACCGCATCAAACACAAAGTCATAAGCATTTGAAAAAAAACAGCGAATGGCTCCTTGCGTCTGAACTTTTTTTTCGCACTACATTTTGAATCGATAAAGCAGATCTTTCCATCTATAAAGCAACCACACGAGAGACGGCGTAGCTACCAGTCAATAGTATTGACTTAAGGGCTGCATCGTTAATTATGAGTAAACCTTTGAGATTCTGTATAAAGAGGACTATGACTTATTTTTACAGCTGTTTAGTATCAATGCCTGGTAAACAAACGAAAACCTTCATTAAAAGTTAAAGTTTTACTTCAACCGGAACAATGCGAGGTCTTACAGAAGAAAGGCGAAAATCGATTGTGACCATTGTGCACTGAAATTTGATTGTCGCAAAAAAAAAATAGCAAAAGAAGAAGGAATTAGTGTCTGTGCGGTCCAAAATGCGATCAACCGGTTTGTTATGCATAACAGGTGCGTCTAAAGGGTGTCCACGATGAAATTGCCACACACAAAATTGATTCGCAAAATTCGAGTTTTCATCCGATTGCCATCAAATTTTCAGGGATTGAGAAATAACTATTAAACTTCATTTTACCATTTTACTCGTATTTTATTTACAGTCCATACGCAAATGCCCGCACCTTGGCCTTAACCCCGGCCATAAGATTCTGCACAACCTGTGAATCAACCGTTTTTTGCATGTAAACCCATACTTTCTTCAGTTCCTCGACTGTCTTCCTTACCTTAGGTCGTTTAAGAAGGTGCTGCTTCATAATCGCCCAGTACTTCTCGATGGGGCGGAGCTCCGGAGTGTTGGGAGGGTTGAACATATTCGGCACGAAATTGACCTTATTGTCCGCATACCACTTCAGCACGTCCTTGGAAGTAGTGGCATGAGGCCAAATCCGGCCAGAAGATTGTTGGGACGTTGTGGGCCTTCAGGAGAGGAAGCAGCCGCTTCTGGAGGCACTCTTTTATGTACACCTGTCCGTTCATCGTGTCCTGGGTCACGAAAGGTGCACTCCGCTTCCCGCACGTGCAGATGGCTTGCCAAACCAGGAATTTCTTCGCAAATTTGGACATCTTCTGAGTGCGGACATGCTCCGGAACGCTGAACTTATCCTTGGCCGTGAAAAACAGGTTGCCGGGGATCTGTTTGAAGTCGGCCTTCACATATGTTTCGTCGTCCATGATGCAGCATTCAACTTTCGTCAGCATGTTGAGGTACAACTTCCTGGCACGGGTTTTGGCGGACTTGTTCTGCTTCTCGTCGCGATTAGGGGCCTTTTGTACCTTGAACGTTCGAAGCCCAGCCTTAGTTTAGGCCTTCTGGACAAAACTTCGGCTTAAGTGCAGCTTCTTAGCCACATCCCGAACGGAGGCGTTCGGATTTCGGTTGAAGGCCCCAACTACGCGGTTGTGATTTTTGGTGTTGTACGGAATACTTTTTCCTTCACTTCTGGGCTTCCGATCGGTGGTCAACCGTTCCTCGAACCGCTTAATCACTCGCGACACCGTGGAATTCGCGATTCCCAACGTTTTAGCGATGGAACGATGCGAGAGATCCTTGTTCTCGTGATGAATGCGCAAGATTTTATCACGCACGAGCTGTTCTTTCGACTCAATTTCCGCGAGTTTTGATCACAGGACTTTAAAACTTGCAGGATGTAAATAATGCACTATGAACTAAATCCACCAAATTTTCATTAAATTCTACCCAACGGTTAAAAAGTTAGAGCAATTTCATAGTGTGGCAATTTCATCGTGGACACCCTTTAACCCAAAGTTTTTGAAGGAAAAAAGGAGGTATCCATCGGATATTGCGCAAAAAAGTGTGGAACGACAATCGGAATGGTCCAACGCACAAAGGAACGAAATTCCCTGATGATGTAACTTAAACAAAAAAGTCCGAAACGCAGCCAAATGCAGGCAGATTCCGTGAAAACTCGGGCTCGGAAGATGTACAACGACGTTTTGAGCAAAAATGACAAGTTCATTTTCATGGATGACTAGACGTACGTCAAATTGTACTACAGAGGCACGGTTTTACACCATGAAGCGTGAAACTGATGCCCCAAAATCGGAGGAATCGATTTTTTGTGAAAAATTTGGAAAAAGTTGTTGGTTTGGCAAACAATTTGCCAGTGTGGTATGAAATCGACACCTATTTTCACTAACGCAAATATGAACGCCGAAATGTACCGGAAGGAATGCCTGCAGAAACAAATTCTGCCACTAATCCAAAAATACAACACTGGTTTGGCCTGATTTCACATCCTGCCACTATGCGGCACACCTTGGACTGGTATGAAGAGAACAATGTTCAATTTCAAAAGGCGATAAATCCTCCAAATTGTCCGCAAAGCAAGAGGTATTTTGGGTTTTGATGAAAAGAAGGCTGTAGAAGAAGGCTAGAGGACAGATGACATCATCAAATTAAAAAAAGACTGGGTAATAGGGTGTCCTAAAATGATTTTTTATCAGAAAACCTGGGGGCTCACCTTTCAAATGATAGCTAAGGGTGTAACAACAAAACTTTTCTATGGCGACAATATTGTGAAATGCTGTTTAGAGGTCGCTAATTTAAGTTTTTTGAAAAAAGTCCCATATCCTTATCAAAAATCAAAAAAATATTTCTAGTTTATAAAAATCTAACAAAAATTATGCCTTTTATATTTTTAAAAAATTGCTCATGGCCCAAACTATAAGAGAAAACAATGTCACGGTTGGATTCGAGTCAGTTATTTTATCACAGTTGTTAAAATTTTGAAAAACGATGATTATAATGCTAATTTACAATATTTACTCATATAAGAGTGTACCCAATATAAAGATATTATAAAGTTAATACAAAAAAGAGATGCAAAAATTTATGACAATCACATTTGCCAAAGGAAGCAATGGCCTATCTTCAAAGCTTGCTAAGATATTCAAAATTTGTTCAATCAATGGAATACACAGTTTTAGAAGTTTTGAATTTTGTTATATATTTGCTGAAATAGTTTATGTATACTAACATAATAAAACTAGTTACTATTTAACGTTGTTAAATATTGCACGACAGAGGTCTTAAGGGAATTATATTGTAGCTTTCTATTTTTAGCTACCGCCAATATCATTTCATGTTTTTCAGGCTCAGAAGTTGGACCATACTCGTTCAAGTCTCCTGCCAATCCTAGAGCGCGTTCTGCTGGGTCATTTATCACGTACAAACTATTGCACTTTTGTCTGAGTTGCATGTACTCAACGTTGCTGCTCCAATTTGAAGGATCTTTTTTAAGCATTGAAAATCTTGAAAAATATGAGGAACTGGTTGCTTACAAAATCTTGTAATTTCGAATTGTGATTGAAATTTTTAACTCTTTTCATATTTTTACCATCACTTTTTTTTTTAAAGTTAGCGAGCATATCTTTCTTCACGTTGTTGTCGACTGTATCGTCGAAAAGCGCCAAGCAAACATTCATTTCCGACAAATACCACAAGTAACTTGTAATTTTTTTGTATGTACCGTGGAGTTACCATACTTTGCGCGGTTCCTAACTTTGCGCACTCAATCATTTTCGTATACATGCCATCTTAATTTGAAAAATTTTACTACTGCAAACAATGCTTCACATAACCTAGGGAAATGAATTAAGCAAACATATTTCTAAAAACTCGTTAAACTCGAGATACGACCAAATATACATGTAAAATTGTGCATTAGGAACCGCGCTACGTATGGTGCGTACACGGTAGTCTGACTGATTTCCTCATCACCGTAGGTCCTCAAACTTTCAACAAATTTCAAATCATTTGATGGCGTAGACGTCGCTGATGGTGCGTTGTACCACCCTTTTAAGTATATTCGCACTACAAAAAGTTCTAAACGCAGCAGATTAGTTTCATAATCTGAAACCAAAGTAAATTGGGATCAAAGCAGGTACATTTCCGACAACAACTTGATACTCCGAGACATTGTTTAAACAACAGTAACGAGAACAAGAATATAGAGTAAGGTGGGGCAAAAGTTCGACCTTAGTGGAATTTTATTTTTCAATTTTTTGTTTAATAAAGTTACAAAAAATTAAGCATATTGATTTATTCAACAACTGTTTATCTCTCTTCGGAAAAGTACAAGTTCAATGAAATTAAAATTACGATGTTAAAAGTAATATTTCGAAACAACCTTCGAAACGAACTTTGCCCACCAGTGGGGCAAAAGTTCGAATGAGGTAAGGGCAAAAGTTCGACCTTTCATGGTGCAGCTGATATAGTCACGTGTTTCAAATTTAGTGTTTCTTAATCTTTGCTTTCTTCTTAGTAGGCTGCGATTAGTTCAAAAGTTTCTTGCGTTTAGATGTTTTTGACAGTTTTTGTGCTTGCTCCATAGCTTTCAGTTCTAATTTTTCCTTGAATGGTGTGCTGGTAATAACTTCAGATCTCTGGCCTCTCTTCCGTCTTTGCTGCGGCTCTACTCGTTTTGGCAGGGGCCTGATTTTTGCAATGGAAACCGGTTCTGACGGCTCAGAGCACGATTGTACGTCCGTCGATGAACAATTATCAGAGCACACTGTCTCTAGAGATTCCAGGATGTTCCGGAGGGAAACCAAAAGCGGTTTGAATTTCACACTGCAATCCTTGCTGCACTCCGCATGTTGGTTGGAAGCACCGGAGCATGTCAAAGCAGCATCTGACGATTTCGTATTCGGTAGTTCAGGAGGATCAGCTATCTGCCCTAAAACCGGAACAGAATAAATTAAACTACGATTAACCATAAAAAAAAGTTTGATTTATTTACCTTCTTCAGCCTCTTACGCAATGCAGCTTCCGTAATTCGAGACTTTTGGCAATAGCGAGTTTAGATTCGCCATTGGCAAGCCTTTGTTGGGCGACTTCCAGCATATCGGAAGTACATGCCTTCCGCTCGATTTTCTTTTGTAGACCCTGTATGATTATACGTAAGGAAGCAAGTACATGATTATTCTGGATTCGAACTTTGCCCCACTCGCGATTCGAACTTTTGCTCCTATGGATTCATGGACTTTACATCAAATAGTGCAAAACTGGGAAATAATACTGAAAATTGTAACGCAGCATCTGATTGGTATTGAAACCAGCAACTAAGGCACAACAACACTTTTTGAAAACTGAAGTTTTGTGTGCGAAAACACGTTTACCATTTCACTAAAAATTTACATTTTTTTGGACGAGAAAACAACTTTGCCTCATTATTTTGAGAAAAACACAACCGAGGCAAGAACTGTTTACATCTGAATGTGAGCTGTCAAAATTCCTACCAATCTATGCCAGTGTTGCCAATTTTTCGGTACTCTGTGTATAAAAAACTGCAAAACGAACTTTTACCCCACTCGAACTTTTGCCCCACCTTACTCTACTAGTTAATAATCTATTGCTACCGTGCGTGTTACTACTTTTAATACAACTGAACAACTGTATCATAGCAACCGTAGAAAGCAAGTATGTAAACAGCCATGTCAGCTTCATCAAACAGACCGCGCCTACTGAGATTTCTAGGAGAATCGATCAATAAAGGTAACTCATTTTACACTCACCATATCAAAACAATGAGGCTACTGTCATATTCTCTTTATTTATATTAAAGAACTTTTATTGTTAATCATTCAAGTTTAAACTTGGCTTTTAATATAACACTGATATGCAGTTTTATCAAAGTAAGGTGTTTTTGTCATAGCAGCCGTTTTATTTAATTAAATCATTTGAGTGAATAATGAATTCTGAACAAAGAGCTTTCAGTAAATTCAGTAAATTTCAAACATCTCAGCAAGCTTTAAAGATAGACCGTTACTTTTTTCGGCATATTTGTTTGTCATAAATTTTCGCATCTTTCTATTGTATTAACTTCATAATAGCATTATGTTGGGTGCACTTTTATATGAGTAAATATTGTAAATTAGCAATATAATCAACGTTTTTCAAAATTGTAACAATAGTGACGAAATAACTGACTCGAATCCAACCGTGACATTTTTTCTTTCTTATAGTTTGGGCCATGTGCAATTTTTTAAAAATATAAAAGGCATAGTTTTTGTTAGATTTTTATTAACTAGAAATATTTTTTTATGATTTTTGGTAAGAAAATGGGACTTTTTTCAAAAAACTTAAATTAGCGACCTCTAAACAGCATTTCACAATATTGTCGCCATAGAAAAGTTTTGTTGTTACACCCTTAGCTATCATTTGAAAGGTGAGCCCCCAGGTTTTCTGATAAAAATCATTTTGGGACACCTTGCTGGGTAAGCATAAGCAAAACCATCGGCGAAATTGTTGTCCAAAACCTCATGAGGAACATCAAGAAGAAGTTGCGAGAGCTAGCCAGATCTACAAATAATTAAATCAATACTGATGTAATGGGCCATTAACAATAAACAATGTTAATGAATTTGAGTTGCAAAATACATAAAACATATTTAAATACAGCAATTTTAGGTGTACTCATAATTAACGATAGAGTCCTTACTTCGAAAAGTATTGTAGCACACAGTAGCATATTGCATAACTCCACAAAAAGTATCGACTCATCAAAAACAACTTTTCTAAAGGTTCAAACTTTCTAAGTGGTCTGGATCACAATATAAACTTGTTGAAAAATGCTCTCCTTTACATTTCCACTAGCATTTCTACAAAGCATTTGAAAAATGCTCTCCTTCACAACCACGTAGATTGAATTCGGAACCATACTCTTCACCTTCCGAGAGTTATGAGCCACTTTCCAGAAGGTTCAAGCTTTCTAGGTGGTCACGTAGTGATCGAATTCCGAACCTTACTCTTCAACTTTTCGATGCCCTTAACCTTCTGAACAACTTTGTGAAAGTTCGAGCTTGTTCGAGGGATCAGTCTCTCCTACTGACCTTCTGTACAAGTATTTTGAAGTCAAATTTTTTGCAGGTTATCATTTTAATTGAATATTCTAGTATATTTCATTGCTCTATTACATACAACATAAATTGCATATTATGACCTATTATTTACATTATATATAAGAAATAATGGGTTGGGAGGGAGAATCAAGGTATCATTCAAGCTGAAACTAGACGATGGTTTGATTGACTGCCTGAGTCTAGGAGGGAACGAGCATTGTCATTTTCTTTATCCTACCTCATTTTTTTTCTTTATCTTTATCCTACCGATTCGATTTTGATGCTGTGAATTCTACTCCAACAGTTTCAGTGAGATTGACGCGCCCTTCTTAACAAGCCATCCTGTAGAAATCTTAATAAGTATTGCGAATTGGGTTATTCAATCTCAATTTTCCGTGGATTTCGCGTAGGCGTCTCTGCTTACGGGTCCACCCCTCCGTTTTTGGCCCTTCATACAGAAATATTGTGAATTCAAATCGGTGGCCCAATTTGATCTTGCTATTAAGTGGAGCTGCATCCAAGCCAAGGGCAAAATTTTTGCAGGTTTTCAAATACTACTAATACGCTCAAAAAAGTTTTTTTATTTTTATATTTTTAAATAGTGTTTAAATAAAAAAAAAAAATGAAAGTGAGGTTTTCAAAGTTTCAAGATAAAGTGTCGTAAATTATTCAGTACAAATGATTAGTATAGTAAATATGTATAGAGTCGATACTTCTGAGGGTGAATCGATACTTTTGAATATAATATAAAGTTCATACAATGAATCAATATTTATTTTGAGTGAATAAAGCTTCAAATTTTTGACAGTTGCGCGAGTGGCATTGGATACAAAGAGGATTTTATGAATAATACATATCACTTTTGATGCAGAAAACAACTAATAAGGACTGTATCGTAAATAATTTATCCACATATTTTTCTTTCAAATCATAAACGCTTTAGCACAAATTTTTCGGAACTCCTGCATGTTCTCAACTGGTTTACTAGTCTTTTTGAAGACCCTCTTCACAATTGCTCAATAGCGTTCGATGGGCCAAAGCTGTGGGCAATTGGTGTCTTTTTCAAATAAAACTACACCCTTTTCCGTGAGCCAAATGAGGATTGTTTTGGGGTAATGGAGGGGTAATAAGCTTCTGATGTAAATGCACACGGGAAAAAAACCGTTCCCAGATCCGTGAACAGCAGTGTGGTCATAAAATCGAGAACACGTAATCATGAACTGAATAACGCAGTCATGAACTAAATAACGTTTAAAGAGCAAATCCTGAAAACGTGAATTTCGTGAATAGTTCACGGTCCGTTTTCAATTTTGGGAAGGCTTTTTTCTGTGCAGCAACCTCGACTGCAGACACTAAGATGAATCAATTTCCCCATTTATTGTTCTAGTAGTGTAAAAACTGGTAGATTCATATCGCAGGAACATATTGCATGCTATACTAGCACTTTCCAACCAAACTTCTGTACTTGAATCGACCTGTCTTCAACGCTTACATCCTCTCCTTCGACGGCATAGTAATATTGTGGACCTAGTTTTTTAGTCCTCTTGGACATAGGTCTCATCGTCCATCAAACCACATGCATCCGGTCGCTGCAAAACTCGCGAATACAGTTTCCGGACCCTAGTTGCTGTGCGTTGCTTCAGTTCTGTACTTGTTTGGTGATGTTATGCCTTTTGTAGATTCAAGTTGTTCCGTTTATTAATACGTTGAATGAGTTCGACGCTGGTTCCCGCTGATTAGCCAAATTAGATATCGACATTGATTCGTTCTTCCAAATTAGAGCTACCACTTTCTAATTCCGTTACGGTTGGAAGATCCGGGTATTCTGCCTTTCTTGGCAGTTTATCTAAAGAACAGTGGTCCCCAAACTTGGTTATGATGGATTTTACACTCGCATGATGAGTTCCAAAGCGCTTCGCCAATTGTCGCATAGTTACACCCTTTTCACGTAGCCATGTGTCCAAAACCTTAATTTTCACGTCTCTTTCAATGCGTGACATTTTAAAACCGAAGATTTTAAACCGTGCAAACAAGTAAATAAACGAAATATGACAGTCAAACGCACAGCATGCTATTATGAACTCATCAAACCGTAACAAATACACGCATACAATGCAAATGTACGTGGATTGCTTATTTTCGATACATTCCTTACATTCGTGAGTCATACTTTCGATTTCGTTTTATAAAGAAAACTTAGTTTTTAGTGGAGACTCCTGCATGATGAAAACCAGGTTATTACAATGTAAAATTGCAAAAAGGAGTTTTTTGTAGTTGCGAATCATAATGTTTTATTTTTTAACCCACTTAGATATGTGTACCTCTGAACTGTGCTGAGAAAATCCGACTCGACCCTTTGAATACGTACTCAAGAATTCTTCTAACATGTTTCCATAGTGCAGATAAGGTGTTTGGCGTCCACCGCAAAGTCATGTTTGCAACGAAAGTAAATGAGTTTATTTGTCGATGTCAGTCAAATTAATGATGGGAACACCATTAATGAAGACGACCTAAAACACTCGCCATCCGTTCGATCCCACTTTTCTCCCATCCATACTGTGTTGCGTGTACGTAGTTCTGGTGAACCCACGCGTGCTTAAGCTCATTCTCCAACTTGCCGACAGAACGGTGCCGGACAAAACATCCGGCCTCGGCTGTTGGCTCTCGGCTGCCGAAGTCGATTATTTTTACATGAGAAAGTGAAATTTGGAAATTGCCGCAATTAATTGGCACGCATGGAAAGAATGTTGCTTTTTTTTCCGATTCCCTTCATTGGCCGCCGCTGTTCTGAAAGTTTGTTTTCCTTCGGTAGTTACCATTCGTGTCGATACATTGCTTTGATCTGATTGGCTCGACAGCGGAAGCAATAGCTATGATGTTGATTGGTAAATATTATTTCGGACTTGAGAAACATCTTATTATATGCGTTGGCAAAACAAACTATACGGTGGGAGAAAATTTACAACGGTGGAATTGTGTTTTCTCAACTGATTTCGAAATATTTGTCGGTTGGTGCAAATAATTTGGATGTTACATGAGCACTGTTCAGAAGAAGCATTCAAATGAGTTAAATTAAGGTGCTTTCAACAAAGCGGTTCTATTTTCTAATCAATTGTAGGTTCTAGCGATCTTAGCAGCCAGCACCCAGAACAAATCAAAACTTTACATGACACACTGGAAAAAGTCACATTACAGCGTTCGTAAGGTTTTATGACTGCTAATCCGATTAGTTTTTTTTTTCTTTCTCTCTCCTCAAGGACTCATTGCTGATTCTAGGCAAAAATGGTAGAAGGTGGCTCCGATTGCACAATCAAGCATTGAAAGCTGATCCAGCGAAGTCGGGGCGCCGTTACATTTGTGTGGCGTTGTTCTAGGCCATATTTAGCGCAGGCATTCCTAAGTTAGATTGGAAAAGTTTTCCTCAACCATACCATGCAATGGGAATCATACCTTCAAAGCAAGAATGCTTCGCATGCTCTGCATAAACATACACACACATACCCACTTGCAATGAATGCCAAGTTCAAAAATCCCTTTGGCAACACGCTCGCATATTGCAGATATCTACAAAGGGTAGATAGCTACTTCGGCATGACCGGTTGTTTTCGTCATTGAGAATAGAACAAAATTCTCGCTGTACCATCATAAGGACGTAATTACCTAGATCGATTTCTCATTGCATTACTTAGGGGAATTTATTCAGTCAACTTAGCGTTGACGGAAGTAATGCGGTGTTGGATAAGTCAGTATGGAGAGATAATAAATACACAAAGTTTTGCTCCGGCCTAGACATTAACGGAAACGACAATCGATGAAAAGGTATCGATCATTGAAGTTACGTTGTTGCTTATCGTGAGAGCTTTGTTCTTCAATTAACCAATCCGAACTCGTGCCAACTCTGGTAATACGAGCACTCGTGTGTTGTACTTTGTACAAAACATTCATTACCGGAATATCTCGTGGCACGGATCACGTAGATCATGTTACTGTCTTCAGCAGAGTTATTCAGTAGGTCAAGGCCTACTGCCTTCAGCCAATGAAAATTGGCGAACAATTTAGGAATCTCTAACTACGCGGCGCTAGTGTACTAATTATTTTGAGGAATATTCTATATATTGGTAACATGCCCAGATAAAATGTTACTGTCTTGTACAATGTTTCGTTCTGTGGAACAAAGCCTTTAAAATTGTGAACTGTAGCTCACAAGCTTTCCGCTACGCGGCGCTAATTATTTTCTTCACTTTTCCGATAAAAAATAGCAAAAGATCTTTCATCCTTCACTTTCTCACGAAGAACATCGTACACATCCCACACCTCCGCCAATCATAATAAAGCGGGAGCTGCATCGACTTAAGCGTCAGCGTCAATTTTAAAAGTATTAAAAATAGACGGACTGACGCACCGTCGATGTGAAGTCTCCAAGTTGGAACCGGTGGAAAAGGAATTTGACACAGTCAACCGCCTCCGTCAAAACTGACGGTCAAAACTGTGGTTCCAGCTTAAGACTTTGTTGTAACACGAAATTTTTCTCATCTGAAAAACTGATTCACGGCAAGGTTTTCAGCGAATTTGTACACACATCGTTATCAATAACTTGATCTTGACTTGAAACACTACATGAATCACCATTTTTTCCCTTGATTACGATTGTGCCTGACTCCCTCCATCTCCGTAAAGTACGATCAATCAAAGATCAACATATTTCTTCTTTCCGTGTAACCGCCAATATCTGTCAAAGTCTCTTATCTGTAAAATTAGATTTCGCTTGTTGTCCATTTTTTCTCCTTGCACTACTTATTGATGTGAAACTTTTACAGCATGAGCGCAAAAATTGTTTATAATATATGTTTCAGAAACCAGTCACCATATAGCATCTACATATATGTTTTTTAGGCGGGATGGAAAATCTGCAACCAGATTTCTGAAGAACTCAAGGTGTGGGGAGGAGGGTGCCAACTCCTCGACCCACTAGAAAACCCACCGGTGCCTTGAGCCCTGGACCCTCCCCGGAACCACCTTTCAGTATTACTTGGCTATTGTGCTTGTTAAGCACTCACTATGTCTAACTACTTAGGTCTTTAGTTGTTAGGTGGTCCCTGTGACCTGCTGTTGGTTGTTTCGCCATTTTTATTGAAGATCGAGGCCAACCTGGGAGGCTACTATGCATACCGCATCTTAGATGTCCTGGTCTTATATGGAAGTTCACTTCACCCTGTCACATACCAACCCACCCGGATAAATCCGAGGTTAGTCGGTGGGTCCACCGACCTCTGGTGGAGTTGTTTCATTCCTTTTGCCACTTAACCATAGATGCAGCTCTAGTGGTCTTTCGAATACTTCTTGGTACACGTTGTTCGAAGCTCTCTACATCCTCTTTTATGACAATACCTATTGACATCATCCCCACTACGACGCAGACTGCGTCGCGTGACCGTTTGGTATGCACTAACCACTCTTAGTGTAGCTTATCGTCGATCATGACCTCGAGATGACCCAATTCGATTCAATTGTGCAGTTACCTGCACTGATGGTCACGTGTTGCTCCGATTTTTGGTTGTTTACCACCGTGACCTCAGCCGTATTGTGAGCTTGCTTCAATTTCCTAGAGCTCATCCATCTCTCCACAATGGTAATGGAGTGCGAGGCCATTAGCTCCACCTCTTCAGTGGATTCACCACATATCTCTAGGGTCATGTCGTCCGCCAACCCGACTATCTTCACCCCGTTCGGGAACTTAAGCCGTAGTACCTCATCGTACATCGTGTTCCATAGCACTGGACCCAGGATCGAACCTTGTGGGACGCCTGCGGTGTTCTTAACACGTTTCTGGCCTACCTCTGTGTTGTATACCAGTACGCGATTCTGGAGGGTACAGGCACCCAGGAACCTGAAAACGTTTAAGCGAGTCTGTGATAGTCACCCAGCTGGCACTATTGAACGTATTTCTTACGTCAAGGGTGACCACTGCACAGTAGCGTACTCCTCGCCTCTTGCGCTGGATTGCCATTTCAGCCGTCTTGGTGACGGACAGAATGGCATCCACCGTCGACTTCCCTTTACGGAAGCTGAACTGGTTGTTAGACAGACCGCCTATGACCTCCATGTGTTTTGTCACACTTTTGAGGATTACCCTCTCAAGCACCTTACCCGCTGTATCCAACAGACATATAGATCTATATGCCGATGGATCCCCTGGTGGCTTCCGTGTCTTTGGTAGCAACACTAGGGTCTGAATTTTCCAGGCGTCCGGAGAGACGCCCTCGTTCAGACACCTTTACATAACAACCCTGAACATTTCGGGAACCAACAAGATAGCCGTCTTGATGGCCAGGTTCGGAATACCATCCGGTCATGGCGCTTTGTTCACCTTTAGTGACTTTGCTATCGCAATGAGTTCTTCGTTCGTCACCGTCGCCTCGCCACCGGCCCAATTCTGCCGTTGTCAATGCCCACGTGGTCACGGATGTTCGGCTGAGCCGCCCACCCTTCCGTCGCTATGTCAACGTTAAGGTCACGGATTCTGGAACGCTGGTCATGGGACAAATCTACGGCGGCGGGAGGCCATGGACTCGGGTCGTGATTAAGAAAGCTCTGGTGATTGCTCGGTTGGAGCCACCGTTCCACTGGTTTTGGAAATTACTACCCGATAGGCGTCATCCCACGGATTTGTATTGGTCTTTTGATACAGGCCCTCAAAGTAGGCTCGCTTGCTGGGCTTTATCTCCCTTTTCAGTGCGGCCTTCGTGGTGACTAGATCCCTTCTACGCTAGATTCTATCGGCGTCTGACCGAGCTATTTGCATCCTCCGTCTTACGTAGCGGAACGACTGCGTCCACCAATACATCGGCAATCTTCCATTCCTCGGTTTGACTTCCCTCAGCATGGTCGCATCGCACGTTCGTTTAAGTGTCATAACGAGTTGTTTACCGCAAGGTTCCTGGGTTTCGCGTAAGTTTCGTTACCTCTCAAGCGCCTCTTTAAATGTCTACGTCAAAGTAGGAAGTTCTCCATCTGCGGGCGAATGGAGTGGATGCTCTTCCTTCCGCAAGCTGCCTCGTATTATGGACGATACAATAACGAACCACCGAGTGGTCGCTATGGGTGTAGCCATCATCCACTCTCCAATTGCTAAGCAGTCCAGGCAGTCCTGCTAAATGTTACATCGATGATCAATTACGCTCTATTTCTATGGTAGGTACTCTTGATACCCACGTTGGCTAGGTCCACGGGAGCCTAGCCAAGGCCTCTAGCATAATCTGGGATTGGGGGGCTCCCCCGCTGGAGCGCCCAAGCGTTGAAGTCCTCCGCCATTACCAACGGGTTTAGGCCAGTTAGCTCAGTTGTCATACGATCGAGTATGTTAGAAAACTGTTCGATCAACCATCTAGGCGATGCGTAGCCGGGTACTTGCCCGTCGTCCATAATGCCGGCCACGTTGCTGTTGTCGGACTCGCAAACTGTCTGACACAGCAGCTACTGGGCGGCCTCACAATTTTTCAGGTTTAGTAGGGTTACCTGCATTACGATTGGCTCGTTGGAATACCCAGCAGAACTTGACCGCCCACCTCTCAACCCCCCTGAGGTGCTTATCATTCGGTTTCCCGGCGCACATCAACGTGTTTGGGAAGACCTTTGCAATCCCGCGCCATGTGGCTTGTGCTGCCACAGCTTCTGCACATGATAGTCCTATCTGGGCCTCCGCATTCCCAGGACATTTGCCCGCTCTCTAGGCATCTGAAGCATGCCTTCGGCGGCTGGTGTGGGCTAAGTGGGCATATGGACAATTTCACTTTCGCCACTTTTAACGCCGCGTCCGCGTATACTGCTGCTCCTCTCGTGGTTGCCACCTGGGCCCTGAGTGGACCCTTCCGCAGACGTATGCCGGCTACAACCTCGACCTTGCACTGTTTCTTCAGTGCAGTGGAGTTCTCGTGTACCTCGGTGATCTCATCCAAGTTTTTATACTGGATCGTACCCTGTGAGGCGAGGGCGCGTACCTCAACACCCTTACCTAAGGCCTGTCTTGCAAGGTCCCTGTAAGCCGGGTCCTTTAGCTCTGTCGTCTTTTTAAGCTTCAGGATCATCTCGTCGGTGTGGGTACGGCATATACTCCGTACATCGGCGCCTAGGCGCACCAAAACCTCGGAATACTTCGACGCCTCGGTCTTAACGATGAGGGCCCCTCTGCGGTTACGCTTGCGGGCCACCTGTCGCTTTTCCATTTCTTTCTTCGTTTTATGGCTCTTTCTCCGGACAATGGTCCAGTGACTATCCCTGCCACATTTGGGGTCGTCGCTCGCTCGTCCCCCTCTTAGCACTAGCGTCTGCTTCTGTGCTAGTTATGGCTATTGTCGTTAAGGCCCTGCCGCTCGGACCCCCTCCGGCGCTTGAGACAACTCGCGAGCTGGATGTCGCGACATTTGCTCTGGGCTTAGCGCCGCGGCCTCTCTCTTTGCGGGCAGCCGGAACTGGTCGCGAGGATGGACCCTCTGACCCCGCTGCCACGTTCACGTAGGTTCACTTTCCTACTGAGGCTTCCGACACAATACGCTTCTAAGAAGCACCAGGTGCCGTTTGCCTGGGGACTGCCTAGCCCGCTTGGAGGACCCACCCCCATGATAGGGTAGACTCTCCGACCGAGACAGATGCTTCCGTCTGGGTCTGCTTCGAGGCTATATCCCTCGCCCTTTCTGTGGCTGCTAGCCGTGCCAACTCTTTGGCACTTTACTCGGCTAGGTACTTGGCCTCCAGCTCTTCCCTCTCCTTGCATGCAGCCTGCACTGTCATGCGTAGCCTAAGGAGGCTCACTTTGAGGTTCTTCGCAATGTAGTTACGCGGTGACGAAAAGTCAATAATCGCGTCCAATTTCTCAGATAGCATTTATATGTGTAGAGAGACCTACATGTACAGTTTTTAGTAATTAGACACATGAGTAAATATCATCGGAGGGATGAAGCTCTTCAAATCTTCCGGTCGGCCTCTAAGCATTTTGCTATGCGCTACCTGGTGAGTCTCCACCGATTGCTTGTCGATCTGCCAAATTTGGAAGACGTTTGCATTAAGTTATCTCAAATTATAATCATACGTCTACTATATCATAAAGCATTGCAATTGGTTGAGCGGATTGTAGATAATGAAATCATTGGATATAGGACCAAGTCTTCCTCGGGTGGTGCTGAATCGATGAGCTTGGACATCAATAGAAGCAAAGCTGTCAGAAGGCACGAAATGCAACTGCGGACTCTTATTTTTTATCAGGTCCTTCAATCGTAGTTTTGGATAAATTAGCGTGGATTGATCTTTGTATTGTGTTATTAGCCTATTATGCAACACATAACTAAATGTATTATTCTGAAAATTTTAAATTTCAATCTCAATCTCAGTGAATGGCAACAAGGCGCTATAACCTTTGCAAATATTGCTAGACTTTTGGTTCAAATGCCAACAGTCCACCCACAGGCAAAAGGAGCATGAACTAATCTTTCTAGCATCTATGCTCCCAACGATAAATTACAAAATTTTAAAATAATTAACTCTACATGGAAGCGTTTGGTACGGGAGGTTCACGCTTCCTTCCTTCCCATGATTGGAACTAGAAGAGAGATTTCAGACACTCTTTCTGGAATCGCTCTATTTCTTGGAATCCTCTCCGCGGCACATGCTGCGCAGGCCGTGACAAGAAAAATTATGCCTTCAAAAAGCTATCATTTTCCAAGATGCTTTCAATAATTGGCTGCGTTAGTGTTAGATTAGATTAGATTAGATTAGACACATGTGTAAGTATCATAGTAACAAACTATTGATTGACGACAAAATATATGACTATAATAACGCATAACATTAACATTTACATCCGTTTACGTTGCTTAGTATGACGAATATTAGATGGCTACCCTACCTTTTTAGGTTGTGTGAACAAGCGAAAGTAGACACACGACACCAGACTTATGGGAGAAAATCCTGCAATTTACGTTGCCTACCACAAACTGAACGGGCCAAGCAAAGGAATATGCATGGTTCGAACGGCTTCCAACGTCATGAACAAACGCCAGGCAGGGACGGCTCACGTGTGTGTGAGTAGGGTTTCACTTTCAATGCCAATGCTATCCTTTGAATGTAATCCCTGGATTCTCGGAGAAAGCCTCGTTCGTCGAATTATTTATGATTAGCCATTATGAGTGATCTTCGATTTCGAACGACGTAGGGTGAGCGTTGTGGGAGGGTAGGATAGACTACAAAAGTGTTTGACTGTGCTTAATTTGCAAATGTTGATTCACTGAGAGTGTGTGAGTGACTTTCGAATTGATTGCGACAAATTGTTTGTTTTTGTGCTGAATTCATCGTGTCCCTCTACTTCTGCTGTTGATTTCAGTAGATTTATGCCACGTACGGGGATGCGTTGCGTTTTCATTGCATAAAAGGACAGGTTGGGGTGTATCATGCCTCGCTTCGACGTCCGACATTGGACGAATTATTGTTTAAACAATCGCTGATAGTTATCAGGATTGAAGTGTTAGGAAAATGTTGATTTTAGTTTAATTACGAGATACTAATAGAATTGTCAATTAAGGCACGATGCTATGTAAAGGTATCAGGTGAAATCAAAAACAGACTAGATATGTCGCAATCAAGTCGATAGTTGATTACTCTCCAGTAAAACTAACGTGCTGACCTGGTGAAAATTAATCAACTATGATAAGCTAATCGAAAAGTCATATTCCAACTCATACATACACTACGCCCTTAAGAAGCTCTCAATGGTGTTTGTTCAGCATTATTCATGAGCGAATTTTTAGATTGAATTTTATGAATCTACAGTCCAAGAAGCTCTCACGTTTCCTAAAATCCCAAACTACCAAAAAGTGTGTTTATTGACTGACGTGAGGCTTTCACAATTGTGAAACGTTAGAAAGTTTATAGAGCCTATAATCCAAGGAATTCTCGGATGGCCTAGAATACATTAAAACGAAGATAGAATACACAGATAAAAGTAAACATTGAATTTTCTGCGTTATCTAAAACACATAAAGGGAATGCTAGATTTGGCAGGATGGGACATTTCATGTAAATTTAAGCCAGATAACGCCTGAATCTAGAGTGTTGTATGAAAGATTGCAAACACTGTTGCATGGCGCATGAAATATTGCAAACAATATCGTTCTTTTGCGCCTCTTTTGGCTTGGAATTAAACGAGGGGAAATTTTAAGCACCTGTTAAAATTCATTATTTTTGTTTTTGTGTACCCAACGTATGTAAGGAGTGTATCGAAAAGTAGTTATAAACTTCCAAATAATAAAATAGGCATGAAAACATGGTTGAAATTAACATACTATTTCAGTTTATTATAGCTTAACATGTTTACAAAAGATCCAAACGGAAAAACTAGTCATCATGTTCATTTCTGTAGAATGCCCGTACCTTTGATTTGACACCTGCCATCAAATTCTGCACAGTGACCTTTGTGCACTTCCTGGATACCGCTGCCCAATTTTTCTTAAAATCGGTCATGTTTTGGGACACTGTACCATCCTTCTTAAATATACGCTTGACTATTGCCCAATAGCGTTCGATCGGTCGCAACTGGGGACAGTTTGGTGGGTTGATGTCTTTTTCTACGAACTTGATGTTATTCTCCGTCAGCCACTGTAGAGTGGATTTGGCGTAATGTGCCGATGCCAAATCTGGCCAGAAGAGAGGAGGGGACTGGTGCTTTCTATACAATGGTAGCAACCTGTTCTTCAAACATTCCTTTTGATAAATCTCAGCATTTATAGTTCCTTTTGTATAGAAAATTGAAGAACGCAAGCCACATGTGCAAATAGCTTGCCAAATGAGCACCTTCTGACCGAATTTCTCCATCGCAACAGTCGTATCTGCGGTTGGCACACGTTCCCCAACAGATTTAGTATAAAACTGCGGCCCCGGTAGCGTTCTTGAATCTTCTTTAACGTATGTTTCGTCATCCATCAAAATGCACTGGTCGACATTGTCAAAAATGCAGCTGTACAGCTTTCGAGCCCTGGTTTTGGCACGAGACTTTTGTTCGGAGTTTGTTTGGGCACTTTCTGCTTTTTGTACGTCTTCAAGTCATTCCTGCGCTTGATTCGTTGAATCATTCCGATGCTGGTCCTGAACTTCTTGGCTAGATCGCGAGTAGAGGCAGATTTGTTCCGTTGAATATAATCCACAACTTTTTGGTCCAAATCGGGGTTGCTGGAGCCGGGTTTCCGGCCACTTCTTGAGTAAATCCTTGAGGGAGCACTCCTTACCAAACTTTTCGATGATGCGTTTTACACTTGCCGGGTGAACATTTACTCTTTTCGCAATCTGGTTGTAAGTAACACCCTTTTCGGTGCACCAAGTGTGCAGAATTTTCTTTTTAGTCTCAAATTCAATTCGCGACATTTTGAATACAACTTTATCAACGGAAATGAATGAACCGAATAATCATTTTTGACATGTAAACAAAGCAAATGGCGCTTACACGCTAAAAATATATACAGTAGTTTATGCGTAATAACGCATCGAATGTTTATAACTACTTTTCGATACACTCCTTATATGGACCAGGATGAAGATTTGATGCTTATAAATACGTCTGAAAAGCCATTTCTCACGGTGGTTGATCTCAAAGTATATATAGATCTGTACCCCAAGGCTTTTTCTAATCATTTTGAATATTTGAAAATGAAAATTTACTAGTTAAAGTGTGTTTGTAGACTGACATGAGTGTTTCACATTTAGCCTGCACGTTTTTTCCCAGGATACATTAATACAGTCATTTGTTGCGGTCGCTGATCTCAAATCGGATGACCTAGAACACATGAAAATGGAGACGTGTACTCATGGACCAAAGTGTGGCTCTGAAACATGTTGATACGTCAAAAAAATCATGTGTTGAGGTGGTTGGTCTCAAGGTCTACAGATATTTACTATAAGGAGTTTACGGATGATTTAATACGTGTCAATGAAGAAAGACTTGCTAATGTTTGTCTA
>JASCZW010010422.1:0-36859 GCA_034211315.2 Aedes japonicus
CCTGAAGAAACACGGTTGTTCCGTACTGTTTTGGCCGGATTTGGCATCTTGCCATTACGGTAAAAAAGGCCATGGGTGGTACGCCGCCAACAACGTGCAGGTGGTTCCCAGGACAAGAACCCTCCCAACACACGAAACTCCGCCAATTGAGAAATACTGGGCTATTGTCAAGCGGAACCTAAAGAAGACCAAAAAAACTGCTAAGGACGAGCAGCAGTTCAAGGCAAACTGGCTTTCTGCGGCGGGAAGAAGGTGGACAAGGTGGCTGTACAAAATCTGATGGCAGGGGTCAAGCGTGAGGCCCGGCAATTCGGATTTGGAAAAGCGGAAGCCTAACTGAATATTTTTCCTGAATTTTATACTAATTGAACTTGAAAAAGAAATTTAATTTGATTTTTTATATAAACGATTTCACCGATTTCACGCGTTTTCCCTTGACCAAATTTTGATCCTATCACCCTTTACAGCGACCGAGGATTTGGTAGATGTCGCAACCAAAAAGCAGCAAATAATGGCTTAAATAAGTTCCTACCTAGTCCATGAGAGTTGTTTGAGAACCTGGCCGTTATTACTAAATACCAGGTTCCTGTTATCCTCTTCAAGCACTGTATACTTCTGTGGATTAAATTTGGACTCCCCGTTGGCTTTATTATTCCGTTCCACAATTACGGTATCGCCTAGTTTAGCGCGGTATGATCGCGCACCTCTATGAGCGGCTTCACGTATCTTCCCGAGTATTTTGGCTTGCATGTCTTTGGCGTTTAGTGTTTACAGCTCCCACTGAAATCAGCTTTTGTACTCCAAAGGAAGCCGGCGATTAATATTTCGACCCGACATAACCTCTTCCGGTGGTACTCCTGTCACAGAATGAGAAGCAGCGTTGTGTGCGTTGATCGCTGCTTGGAGCTCTTCAGAGAATCTGGTATTATTACTGGTAGCCAATGCCATTGCTCTATTGATGAGCTTCATATAGTTCACCACCAACCCGTTCTGCTGGGGGAAACAGTGGGGTGGAAAACACGGGTTGAATTCCTCAATAATGTTTGTATTCATTACTGTTGAAAGGTGGTCCATTATTGGAGCGCATGCATGCTGGACACCCTTCTCTATGATATACTTCTTCCAGGACTCGTTTTGTATGGTCAAAACTGGTGGATTTTACTGAACTTGCAATAAGGTATCTAGAACGATAATCTACGATAACTAGAACTTAAATGCCCCCGTACTTCATATATGGAACATTGAAGTCGAGGGCTATTGTTTCTCATATCGCTTGCGATGTAAATACGCGCTTCATCGGAGCGGGTTTATCGGGTGCCCCGTTTATGGCGTAAGTTTGACACGACTCAACTCATTTTTTCGGCACCGGATGTCATTCATAGCCACCGCAAACGGTTCCTTAAAATTTGGCGGCCATTTGGGGGACCATCGTGAGTAAGTTCCAGAGCCTTTTTCTGAAGTGCGGTTGGAATAACTGCACAGCCTATTTTCACTAGTATACCGACGAATCGGAACCATTTCAGCTCTACTGGCCAATCTCCCGTTTCGAGTGAATCCGCTACCTTTCTCAAAATCTGGTTACGCCTAGGTCGACTTCCGTGATTTCTGCTTCCGTCAAAAAACACCACTGTATTCGCTTCGGGGCACGCTATTTCCCTGGGACACGCATTGTTCATCAAATGGGTCATCGTTACCGGTACAACCTGGACGAGAGGGGCTACTCTTATCCCGGCCGTGAACAAACTCTACGTCATAGTCGTAGGGACTAAGTCGCAGCCCCCAGCCGTCAGCTCTAGTCAATGCACGTTTTGAATTCTCACGGGATCGCTTGAAGATCGAAAGTGATCCCTTCTGCGTCAGTCCCAACGTGAAAGCCTCCAGAGCAAAAAGAAAGAAAATGATTCGACGGCCCAGACAGCTCCGAAAGGCCCCTCACGCTGGTTTTGGGCGTATTTCTTCTCCGTTTGTGTAAGGGCTTATCCCAAGTAACAATTTCAGTTCTATTCCAGCCGTATAGCACTCCTCCCGGCTTTGTTGATGAAACTACATTAAAAACTGAATCCTAGAGGGTTTGAGCTGTTTAGTGAAATACTTGTAACTATAAATTAGAAGAAAAATTAGTAATCTCCATTTAATTCCAACTACCTTTGCTTATCTTCGACAGACTCGACAAAGTCGAGTTATTAGTACGAGACACTGAAGAAGTCTGCACATTGTAGACGAAATACGCGTATCTGTCGAAGATAAGCAAAGGTAGTTGGAATTAAATCTAATTTATAGTTATTCAAAACTGGTTTGTCCACCAACACCTCCTCTATGCCTTTTTAAAGCCGAAATGTGTACAAAGTGGCCCACTTTATAGACGGTTGTGTAAACAAATTAATAAATACCTTTCCAAGACCATAGAGATTTTGAAAATGTTCTAGTGAAAGATGTTATGTCCACTTGAGAAACATCATTAAACCTATTGGCCGCCATCAAAACCAATATAGGGCCGAATGGCCACAGCTGTCAAACTTATCGGCGATATCGTGGTTGGTTTTTGTTTTTCTGCTTTGTTCTTCTGATTCATTCAACAGTAAATAATGGCTAAGAAAAAAGCTCAAGTGTTACGGGAAATTATGTTTGATAGAAAATATACAAAACAAATTGAGTTTATTTTTACAGCGTATCATGCTCCAAATCCTATGCGCATTTAATTTTATGGTGAATATTGGCACGATAAGAGCTGAAAATTAATGCGTCTCGGAAATTATGCAAGTTAACAACAACAAAAACAAAATTGAAAGAAATATATTCGATAAATTAATCAAAAAACTTCTGAAAATTGATGGAATTCAATAAGGTTATCTGAACGAATACCGAAATTTGTCTCAGATCTACAGTTCAATTGTATTACATTTAAAATTTGGTGTATTTATTTTTCCACATTTCAATTAAAGGGTGTCCACGATGAAATTGCCACACTATGAAATTGCTCTAACTTCTTAACCGTTGAGTAGAATTTAATGAAAATTTGGGTGGATTTAGTTCATAGTGCATTATTTACATCCTGCAAGTTTTAAAGTCCTGTGATCAAAACTCGCGGAAATGGAGTCGAAAGAACAGCTCGTGCGTGATAAAATCTTGCGCATTCATCACGAGAACAAGGATCTCTCGCATCGTTCCATCGCTAAAACGTTGGGAATCGCGAATTCCACGGTGTCGCGAGTGATTAAGCGGTTCGAGGAACGGTTGACCACCGATCGGAAGCCCAGAAGTGAAGGAAAAAGTATTCCGTACAACACCAAAAATCACAACCGCGTAGTTGGGGCCTTCAACCGAAATCCGAACGCCTCCGTTCAGGATGTGGCTAGAAGCTGCACCTAAGCCGAAGTTTTGTCCAGAAGGCAAAACTAAGGCTGGGCTTCGAACGTTCAAGGTACAAAAGGCCCCTAATCGCGACGAAGCAGAATCAAGTCCACCAAAACCCGTGCCAGGAAGTATGTACCTCAACATGCTGACGAAAGTTGAATGCTGCATCATGGACGACGAAACATATGTGAAGGCCGACTTCAAACAGATCCCCGGCAACCTGTTTTTCACGGCCAAGGATAAGTTCAGCGTTCCGGAGCATGTCCACACTCAAGAAGATGTCCAAATTTGCGAAGAAATTCCTGGTTTGGCAAGCCATCTGCACGTGCGGGAAGCGGAGTGCACCTTTCGTGACCCAGGACACGATGAACGATCAGGTGTACATAAAAGAGTGCCTCCAGAAGCGACTGCTTCCTCTCCTGAAAGGCCCACAACGTCCCAACAATCTTCTGGCCGGATTTGGCCTCGTGCCACTACTCCAGGACGTGCTGAAGTGGTATGCGGACAATAAAGGTCAATTTCGTGCCGAAAATGTTCAACCCTCCCAACACTCCGGAGCTCCGCTCCATCGAGAAGTACTGGGCGATTATGAAGCAGCACCTTCTTAAACGACCTAAGGTAGTGAAGACAGTCGAGGAACTGAAGAAAGTATGGGTTTACATGCAAAAAACGGTTGATTCACAGGTTGTGCAGAATCTTATGGCCGGGGTTAAGGCCAAGGTGCGGGCATTTGCGTATGGACTGTAAATAAAATACGAGTAAAATGGTAAAATGAAGTTTAATAATTATTTCTCAATCCCTGAAAATTTGATGGCAATCGGATGAAAACTCGAATTTTGCGAATCAATTTTGTGTGTGGCAATTTCATCGTGGACACCCTTTATATCATATATTTCAATAAGGCGATTGCAAGAAATCACAGTTTTGCCCAAAAGTCTATCTAAGAAATGGCTACTATAAAACTATCTGGTCGCTTGTTTGCTTTCCCCAATGCCAATTAGCACGTTTAATGCATTTACTGGAGGCAAAATGGTTTTCAACTGACCATAATAAAATAATATGAATGAGTCCCAAAACGGCATTTCAAAACAGCATTTTATGAGTTTACAAAGTCAAAATAAAACCTTTGATAGGAGTAAAAGGAATTTTAGAAGTCAAGATTTTAAGATCGTTGTAGCTGTATAGGTTCTTATAAACCTGACTAAAATTTGAAACCTATTGGCATTTCTTGCTGCCATAATAAAACCAAATTGATTTCTAGTGGATTTCATAAAACTTTAGTAAAACTTAATAAAGCTAGATGGTTTTGGCAATGTTACTTGGGTTTCGACGCAAAACCGCTTTGGTTGAACGCCTGCTCCCAACGCAAATAACGACACGTCGGTGTACAGGGTATCACGGAGCAACAAACGAATGGTCAAGGTAATGCAATACCGGCGGGTCTCAACGCTATCGATAGGTCGAACCGTTTGAAAAGAATGGTAATGGGCCTTGTTGATTCTATCCGGGGCTCCCACAAAGGTGCTCAGATTTCACGAGAATTTCGAAACAGCCATATCTCTGTCAAATCCTCTCGATCCTGTTCGCCGCGTAATGTTGCTTTTTTTGATGAGAACGGAGCTGCAAGGCATCGTACGGGCCCCAAATCAACCTACTATTCAATCTTCGTGAAGAACATCGACTCTTACTTGGAGATCTCATGACAGACATATTGACTGAACACGATACGTTTACAGCAATGAAGCAGAAAAAAAGCCGTCATGTTCCATGCTAGACTAGTAGACAAAGTTCGACTTTTTGGATACGCAGTAGTAGACCAGGAGCGGTATGTACTTGCCCAACTCCTTATGGGCATGGCCAATAGAGAGTTGGCCAAAACGGTTCGTACATTTACCTATGACACTAATTTCGTGGTTCAGTCCGCGACTCGAGACGAGGCGTTCTAGAGAGATGATAGGAAAGAATCTCCCGAAATTCTGGCAGTTTCCCAGAAAAGTTATCGGAACGAAGCAGCCCGTAAGCAGCCGGGAGGAAACCGTTCAGGAAAAACCGCAACCTTTTGATGAAGATCAGGTAGGAATATTGTAATCCAAATTGTAAGAAAAATAAACTGATTTCTACCGTTGGGAACAAAAATATATCATTTTGAGACGTTATCGACCTCTTTCAGGAAATAAACGCAATTTCTCTTGATGGTGCATTGCTGAGCTGTCCAGTCGGCAAATCGAATCCCATCTGTTTTCTCATCGCCTCTGGAGCAGATTTGAACATCATCGGAAGCTCAGATTGGGAAGTATCATCAGGGGATTTGATTAATGGGTGAAAATAAGTTCAACAACCAAGTATCTGGTACATCGTTGTTTAAAAGTGCAGCTTGTTTTAGTTTTTTAATTTTATAAAACTAAAATATATTAAAAACGGTACACTCTTGGAGCAACGCAAGTAAGACAAATGATATTGTTTGTATATAAGTAATCTAATGCTTCAAAATTATTCTTCCAGATTGTTGATTGTAAAACTTGTGGGCACGGAACATGGATTAGGGTAAAGGTTAGGGTAAAGGAATCTTCACCCACCCCTCTTATTTGGCTTTCGAAACAAACTGCTCAGTTCAAGGTTATGTGAACTATGTCGTAAATAGACTTAAGGACATCCAACAAAGCGGTGGTCGTCCCATAGTCATCTTTCTTGACATGTCTCAGGTCTTCCACTGTGTCAATTTACAAAAACTACTAGCAAACCTCCAGAACCTGAACGTCCCCAACAACCTCCTCAGCGACAGCGAAGGATTGCCTGCGAAGTCAGCGAAGGATTGCCTCAAGGGTACCCCCTCTGTCCTATTCTATTCAACTTTTACACCAATGAATTGCATGAAATCAGGATAGAAAACTGCGAGCTAGTCCAATTCACCGATGACTTTAGGGCAATCGTATCAGGTAGCAACCCAGAAGAAGTTGCCGAAAAGGCCAACACTTTTCTCAATCTCCTACATACGACTCTGGAATCTCTGGATCTAAAAATCAACGTAACCAAATCGGCCGCAATAGTATTCATGAGGAACGACAGAAGAGGTTTCGGGATCAAAATATGACAGGAAAAGGTCAAGCTGAACAACACCCACTGATACCTAGGCTATATCCAGGACAAAACCCTGACCCACAAGAAACACATTGACGCGGTGAGGACCAAATCAACAGGAAAGCTGAAAATCATCAAACTTCTCGACAGGAGGAACAGCAGCGCCAACCCAAACACTCTAATCAAGGTAGGAAACGCTATCGTACGAAGCAGACTAGAATATGGAGCGCAAGTATATGGAAATGCAGCCCGAACGAATCGCCAAAAACTCCAAACCGTTCACAACAGCTACCTGTGAAGCTTAATGCGTTATCTGACATCAACGTCTATCCATTTAATCCTCGCTGAAACTGGCCAAACGCCGCTGGACACCAGACGTGAGTGGCTCACGTTAAAGGAAATACCCAAGAGCTCCTTTCACGACAATCAACTCCAACAGCTTATCGGGCGAGCTTTACAAGCAAATTCAGGAAACGGTACATTCATCACGGAGACCGCAACAAACTACAACTACATAATTGCACAATTGCATCCAAAGAATCCCTCAATGCCATTCTACAAACAGACACTTTTTTCTTTTATGAATTCATTTATTTGTACAGGCTCAATCGAATCAACTTTACAGAGCCAAGTTTTCATCGTTTATATACATCAGTTATCTTAGAACTAAGGTTAAGGGATAGAACCGATTACTCGCGGTCGTCTCCAAGGTTAATAGGAATAACAATTATAAGGATTAGAACAAAGCACAAGGAACAATGGTTTTCTGATATCTAGAATTTCAAATTACAATTTTTAATTTAACGTTTTAATTTAAAAAAAGAAAACTCCCAAGCAGCACACTACGATCATAGTTAGTTGTAGTAACTTGATTATGACCTTAGCAAGTCATATTTATGTTATCTCAACTGAGTGGTAGCACACGTGTGCTACTAGGGTCTCACTCACACACACAACCACGCTCACACAAACAAGCAACCACACAGCCTTAATCACACACTGACGCACTAACCCTAAAAAATTTAACCTTAACAAGTTAGTTAATTAAACTACAATCTAAGGCTAATGTTAGTCAAAAACACATAAATGAGTTTCATAAACTCCAGATCGCGACCAGCCAAAATGTCACGAATCGGTACATTGGGTTGTCGAGCCCGAAAGGGAATTAGAAAGCTCAGATCTGACTCCACGATGCTCAGTACAAAACCAAATAACGTGATCTGCGTCCTGGTAACCTTGTTCGCATTCGCAGAGATTGCTGTCTCCCAGGCCAACACGGAACAAATGAGCGTTTAAAGAATAATGAATAGACATGAGGCGAGACATCGCACAAATGAAGTCTCGACCCACATCCAATCCCCTGATCCTACATTTCTTAGACACCTTAGGAGTGATAAAATGTAGCAATCGCCCCAAATCTCCTTTACTCCATTTATACTGCCAGCTATCGAGTGATATCTGCCGAAAAATATAGAAAAATTCGTTGTAGGCGATTTGTCGGTCATAAATATCGCCTTCCATAGCGCCCAGCCTTGCAAGCGAGTCCGCTTTCTCATTGTCAGGGATCGAACAATGAGAAGGGACCCAAACAAAGATGATAATAAAAGAACGTGACGATAAAGCACTTAGAAGACCTCGTATTTTCATGAGGAAATAAGAGGTGTGCTTTACCGGCCTCAAGAAGCGAATAACCTCTATAGAACTAAGACTATCCGTGAAAATGAAGTATTGATCCGGTGTAAGTGAGGCAACAGTTTTTAAGGAAAAATGAGTTTCTGCCAATTCTGCGACAAAAACAGAACAATGTGCTTGAAGTTTACGAGTGACGCTATAATTTTCATTGTATAAACCAAAGCCAGCGGAGTCCTCTATCAAAGACCCGTCAGTGAAAAACATTTTGCTGGAATCAACTAGGCCAAACTTTGCAGCAAATATCACCGGAGCAATCATAGGACGATGATGCTCTGGGATTTCACGAAGCTCCTGTTTCATGGATAAATCAAAATGAACCGAATTTCCGAAATCGAAGAAGCAAACATGATTGGAAATATTCAGCGAAGGGCTGACATCCTGTGTTATGTACAAATGGTACAACGTCATGAAGCGAGTTTGAGGGTTCAACTTAAGAAGCTTTTCAAAGTTTTCGATTACCTGAGGGTTCATAACTTCACACCTGGTGAGGAGTCGGAGAGATAATTCTGAAATCCGATCCGAGAGTGGCATCATGCCAGCCAGCACTTCAAGACTCATGGTATGAGTCGAGTGCATGCAACCTAACGCGATACGAAGACACCGATACTGAATACGTTCCAGTTTGATGATGTGCGACCGAGCCGCCGATTGAAAACAAAAACTACCGTATTCTAGAACCGACAAAATTGTTGTCCGGTACAACGTTAGAGGATCTTGCGGATGCGCTCCCCACCAGGTCCCGGTAATTGTGCAGAAAAAGTTGATCCAAAAATGTGAAACACTTCACGATTTTGCGTGTCATCCTTGCGCACGGGCCATGCTAGTCTTCTCTGTATCGTTCCAATTTTAGTATATGTCTAGCCGAAGCTAGGACCTAGACGACAATACTTAGATCACAACATTTCCAGGCTCACCAAATTAAATCTCTTTGAAGGACAACGACAGAAAGCAGAATACAGACAAGAATTTTGGAAGAAAAAGTTTCTAGAAGTCCCTCAGCTACCAATACTTCAACGTGCTGTACACGGATGCTTCCAAAACAGCGATTGGGACCACGGAAGCAGTCTACGACGGCGTAGACCAACAAACAGTCTCAGAGAAATTCAACACAAACTTTTCGATAACAAACGCCGAACTCCTGGCAATTTGCAATTTGCACTATAGTCTGCGATCGAAATCATTTGAACCAAAAACTATAAAAAGACCGTCGTGTACACCGACTCTCGAAGAGGATTACAAGCAATTCTTAACAAAGTCAAAACCGAAGAAACCCTGTACCATGTACCTAGCACGGAAATGTACCTAGCATGGAAAATATGAAAAACGCGTAGCTCCTATGTACTGATCTCAAGCATAGTTTGGACTTGGAATTTGCCACTTTGCTTTATAATGTGTTTTGGCTTAAAGAATGTTAATTGAATATGTTTGAATATTTTTTGTAACTTTGAATTGCCTAAAATTTACTGTTACAACTGTAAATCTTAAGGTCTGACTGCCAGGACAGTTTGGATCACCTAGACCATTCCAAGATTATCTTCTTGGGGAAGGTCCATTAATTACGTCACGCAGTAAGGGGGGAGGGGGGGGTTGGGAAAACGTGACGATCCATACAAAAAAATTTGAAGGTCCATACAAAAAACGTGACAAGGGGGGGGGGTTATAAAAAGTCACTTTTTGCGTGACGTAATTAATGGACGTTCACTTGTGTATTTTTACGTTCGAAAATATTCACTGAATATACTTGAATACGTGACCCAAACAACTACTATTACTATCGTGGATTTCTAGTTCTAAACTCCAGGACCGTTTGGATTACCTAGCAGATCTCCAAGTTATAAAATAAAGTCTGTTGACGTTCCAAAAGGTTCATTGAATGTGTTAAAATACATATGGTTACCATTTATACCTAAAAAACCCGCATTAATCCACCGATGGTGAGACTGAACCCTTCTTTCATTTCACCAGAATTACAAACTCAAATGTGGGCAATATTGTACTGGATACAAATTTTCATCAGAAATTCCAAGAAGATTCAGAAATATTCAATATGCCATACATTCAGTTGATAAAATGAACTTTTTGGCAATCCTGGATTGAAGCTCAGGATTGAACAAAAATTAAAATATTTCCATTAATAGTCTTTAATGACCTGTTTCTGTTCGTTATATAAAAAGGGAAATTACATAAATATTAGAAATTTCAAATAATCAGTCCATAAAATGAATTATTAGACAATCCTAAGCGTCAATTTTGATTATCGATATGGATTCAAGATGCTTAATAAGTACATATTCGTTGAAAATAGTAAATGGAGACTTTGGTAATTTTCGAATATACTCGTTGCAGTTCAAAAACCAGACCACTCGAGGCCAATCGATGCTGCTCTAATTCTATACAGTTGCATAGTGTGGCTAGTCCGCTGTATGTGCTATACAACGCTCCAGATACGACACAATAGAATGCAAGCGGCATCGATTGGTGTGATTGGTCTTGTTCGGTTTTGCACTGCAACGAGTATATTGTCATCTCACAATTATGTGCTCTCAGGTATTGTTTTGGTCATATCTCCATGAAGGATTATCCAATCATAATGAAATTTTGACCAGTTATTTGGAGATATCATAGCTTTGATTTGGCTCCATTAAAACTAAAATCGGTACACAAATAGCTCAGTATGTAATCGGAGACTAAACTGTTTGATTACTATTATAATAGGCCTTCAAGTACTGTTGCGTTCATATCTTCGTAACGAAATGTCCGAATGAAAAATCAATAGCGTTCTATGGCAATTTTGTAGCTTCCATTTGCCGTCAACAGAACTGAAATCGGTTCACAGATGGCTGAGAAACCGATGTGACATTATTTGTAACGCACACACACACATACACACACACATACACACACATACATACACACAGACATGTGCTCAGTTCGTCGAGCTGAGTCGAATGGTATATGACACTCGGCCCTGTGGGCCTCGGATAAAAAGTCGAGTTTTCAAGCGATCTTAATACCCTTCTATTGATGTAAGAAGGGTGAAAAGACTGTTAAAACAGTAGATCTTATGTTTTAAACTTAAGGACAGTTTGAAGTACCTAAACTATCCCAACCTTGTCGCATTATGTATGTTGACCTTCCACACTATTCAATTATTATAGTTGAATACTTATTGTCCCTTTGCACACTTTAAAAACCTACTGTTACAACTGTAGATCATATGTTCTGCACTCAAAGACTGTTTGGTTGGCCTAGATCATTCCCGTTAATCTCATCAGGTTTTATTACACTCGAAAATATTACTGAATATGGTTGAATACGTAACGTAACTTTGTATAGCCCAAAAAGCTATAGTTACTACTGTATATCTTAAGTTCTGAACTCAAGGACAGTTTGGATGACCTAGAACATCATAAAGTTATCAAATAATGACTGTTTCATTCCAAAAGGTTCATTAAATAAGTTTGAATACATATCATAACTTTATATACCCCTCAATGCTACTGTTACAACTGTAGATCTGAAGTTTTGAACTCAAGTACATTTTGGATGACCTAAAACCTCTCAGAAAGATACAAAAATATATAACATTCATCAACGAGAATCTAACAGTACGTATGCATATGTACAATATTTTTAAAGAACGCTTTACACTATTAATAAGGCATTTATTTTTTCTTACCGAGCTTCTTCATATTCAGGATGTTCTAAGTTGTCAATTCGGTCTTAAACTCATATGCTTTTTATATTTTCCACATAGTTTGATGAACAACAAATATGCCCAAGACAGTGTACACTTTTATTCAGTCTGTGTGAACTGGTTATAATGCTAGGTGCTGACCTTGAGTACAGAGTACAAAATTGAGGAGTAGTAGTAAGTAGTAAAATTGTTTTTTATTTATCCATTTTGTTGTCTTATATACTAGTTTTACAGATTAAGTGTTTCAGCCCATTGGGCTCTTCAGCTTTGTTTAATCTTTTATGTGTTTAATGTGTTACGTGTGTGTTGTGTTCTAATTATTTTTGTTTTCCAGTTCAGCCCTTGGGGCATTGTTTGTTAAAATTTGATAACCTACCTAAGCTACAACTAAAACTACAATTTGAAAATCCTAGGGGTGGGGAACCAGATTCCGAATGATCTGGTGATCCGATGTCAGAGCAGCGTGCCCTGTACTGATTGATAGACTCACTAAAACGATCGTCGAGCATTTTTATCTCGGCCAGACGGTGAACCTCTGATGTTCTTGTCCTCGGAGGGGTGTTCAGGATCATCCTGAGGAACTTATTTTGAACACGCTGAAGTTTCAGGTGATGTGTTTTTGCGCAACTCTCCCAGATTGGCATGCCGTACTCAATGACTGGAAGTATGATTTGCTTATAGACAGCAAGCTTGTTTTTCAGGGATAATGTAGACCTTCTGTTGATCAATGGGTACAGTAGCTTCAACAGAACGTTACACTTTGTGACAGTTTTGTCAACCTGTTCCCTGAAGATAAGCTTGCTGTCTAGAGTGACACCAAGATAGACAGCTGATTTGAAATTGAGGAGTATTGGAACCAGTTGTTTACTAAGAAAAACGGCTGTAGGTGAGCTTAAATATCCTAAGGTGATTAAAGTAGGTGAAAACAGCTTCACATGGCAACGGCTCAAAAAAGGGATTGAGGCGTTTCAATAGTGCGTATAGACTTCTCTTCGCAAAAACGAGCTGCGGATCAAGGCCGTGGAAAAGTTGCTAGATTACAGGCTTTTTTATAAAAAAAACAAGGGTGAACAATTAATTCATTTTTACTGTACTTCAAATGTATAAAAGATTAAAAAAAATACTAAAATTTGGAAATCACTTTTTAGTCACTATTTGGTCACTATTTGATCACTATTTTTAATATTTTAGTCAGAAAAGTCACTATTATTTATCTATAAATCCGCTACCAGCCCTGGAACATGCTTCTAATTTTCATGAGAGGATGGGGTCTCGGACAATTGTCACCCTCTGCCAAATTTGTTTACTTTTGTTTGATTAGTTCTCGAATTATGCAAAAAAATATGTTCCATTTGCATGACTGCCGTCCCTTTCCAAACGAGGAGGGGTCTTGAACCAGCATAGAAAAAAATCCTGCCTCCTAAAACCCCCACATTCCAAATGTAGTTCCATATGCTGGATTAGTTCTCGAGTTATGCAGAAATTTGTATGAGAGACGACTACTACTACCAAATTCAGTTGGCATAGAAGTGACAGCGGTAGCCATGAAAACCAGGAAAGTAAACATCATCATTACACTGGGATTAAATCGTCTTCACTTCTCACGGATATTTAATGATAATCCAAGGCACTGCTACCAAGACTATTTTGTCTTGATGAACTGAAAGAGGAACAACATCAGCTATAATTAGTGAATTGATTCAATGAATATGAGATTTACCTGCACTGGACTTAACAATCATTTAAAAATGAATTTGCCGCGATATAGGAAATCAAAATCGCGGCTAAACACGGTACTCAGCTGTTGAATCATAAAGAGCTTCGATCAAATTGGGAACGCTCATGCGCCTCGCTCAGCATTCACTCGCTGTGTTATTCAGAGCTACAAGTGGATTGGTATTCTGTACCTTGTTGTCTGTTGCACATAGTGGGGAAATCATTCTCTCAGACAAACACCAGCCCAATTTTTTTCTTTTCGCCATGCACCGGTGTATTGTAAGTGCCATCAAAGGGGCGAGGAAGGGGGGCTGGGGGCATACCGGTAGGTAACCCTTTATTTTATTTCAATTTACTTCGATGGTTTCCTGGTGTAGGTAAACCAATTAAACGAGCACTTTTGCAAATCGTTAAACGTAATAATTGTTCCAGTCTCGGGCAATGATGAAAAGATGCACAGCTAGGAATCGGGTTGAATCTATCACTAGAACTGAAAAGATTATCTCCCACTATATATATTATTTTGAAAACCCCTATTAATGGGTAGTCTGCCATGCCTCTCCGGTATAAGTGAATTTACTTAACAACCCAACTCTCGCCAGTGGCGCGTTTCAACTCTGAATAAAGAAAACTCCGTCAAGAATAATGAATAATTAAATCATATGTCATATGATGAAGGAAAAAGCACTCAATGGAAAGTAATTCTAAATTTCGATATTACGAAAACTTAAAGACACCGAGAGGCAACTTCGACTACTTTTTGGAATTTGTATTTTCTATTATTTGTTACAGTGAACATGAACATGAGTAGTGGTCTCACAAACATTCATGCTCATATCGTTTCATTCCGTGTAATGTTGTCTTCGGCACCACATGCTTCGCAGTAGAGCGTTTCCAGATGAAATTAGCCGGAAAAAGTCAAAATCTTGCACGACACTCTCCGATTTGGATGAAACTTTGCACATGTCTTCGGAATTGGTGTTGATGGATTTTCCGCGGGTTAAGGGAATTTTTTGACTCAAGACATTTTTTTCAAAAGGACGTATGTGTTTTGTCATGCGTATTTTTCAAAAAATCATAACTCGAAAACCGTTGGTTGTAATAAAATTGCGTCTGAGAAGAAGTTGTAGTTAGTTAATTTGACTTTATGAAAAAATAAGTACACTGTAAAAAAAAAATTTCTTCAAAAATATCAAAAATTAAACTTAAAAATTAATTAGAAAATCTGTCCAACCTACGATTTTTATAACTTTTTTTTCAAAATAAACTTTAAGTCATAAGAAAAAGAATAGAAGTTATTCTACGATGGAGCAACTTAAGTAAAAAAGTTCTTAGAAGTAAGAAAAATTTAAGTTTCTTCCAATTTGTTGTTTTTGCATAAAAACCATACTTTAAGAATATAATACGATTCTTCTACTGATTTTAAACAAAACTGCTCTTGGTAAGCAACATTCCATATGTACCCGTTTTCGAGATAATCTGAAAGTAATGTCGAAAAAATGGCTTTTTCCATGAAAATATCCCTTTTTCAAAAGCTATTCGTGCATAAATGCATACGTCAGCTGAAATTTTTAAAAGTACTGGAGCTCATTAAATTTATGTAACGCCTTCAAACGCTTTTTTTGTTTAAATTCTCCGAGCGGTATCGAATACTTCTTCGAAAACTTCTTAAATTTTGAAACTTAAAACCATTCAATGCTGAACTATAGGTCATCTTATTGAATTTTCTTTTTCATATTATAATCTGAAGTTATCCCAAGTTTGACTTTATTTCGTAAAAGTTTTTTTTCGTATTCTTTTGCTTTGATTTAGTAATTTTCGAACAATAATATCTCGAGTAATTCATGTTAAAGGCCTAAAAGCCATTTGTAAACAATGACTTTAAATGTCGATTTCTCTTTAGTCTTCCATCACTCTCGTGAAATGAAAGCAGCATCTGGTAGAAGAATGTTAGTTCTACCATATGGAGTAGCTGGATTTAGTAGGATTCTCGTGATTCGTGAGAGAATCACGTTTAAAGTCATTGTTTACAAATAGCTTTTGAGCCCTAATCATGAATTACTCGAGATATATTCAATTATTTAAAAAAAAAAAAAAAGGCACATGGAATGGCTCTAAAAATCCTAGTTCACAAGAAAATATTCTACAGTATCACTTCTTGAAGAATTGCTTCAATGCTTATAGAAATTCAACTATTTTTGAACTTCAATCTGCTTTTTTAAATATTACGGGACATTACGGGAATTTCCTAAATTGTTATGGGCTCTTCTAGTAAGATAAATAGTAGTTTTTTATTTTGTTTTAAATAAACTTGCTTCTTTGTTTTCTCTACAAGAATATAATCTTAAGAAGTTTAAAAAAAAAGTTTTTAAAATTTATTGATGCTTCTGCAAATTTTCATTGTTTTTTTTTCAATATTTGAAACATTAATTTTTAAAAGCATTTCTTGGCTTCGACCCTCAATATCTACCTTAATATGAACCTATAAAAACCTGGGGATTCAAAATAAATTTCCAATCCAACGCAGTCAAAAAACAATAACATAAATGACAGCTCACATGAAGTTTAAAGTGTTTCAACAGCACTTAACTTATTTCTATTTTAAATTAATTAATTACTGTTCATTTGTAATTTTTTTTGACAAAACTCTTGATTTTCAAGTTCATTGATATCATGGATTAAAATTAAGTTCATAAATCTACAGTATTTTTTTTAAATATTCTGTTTTATTCTGATAGGTGCACTTCTGGTAAGTTTTTTTTTCATGTTAGAAAAAAAATATGAAACCTGAACAGGATTTTTTTAACAGTCCCGCTTGTACACTAAGGTTAACGTTCCACTTTTAGTCCCATTTTTACTAAGGGATACGTTCCACTTTTGGTATGGAACCGTGTAAAAAAAGACTAAATAGAGTTGATAAATTCACATGCTTGAATATTTTATATTCCTTCTATTTGGTTTCTATGCGTTACTTTTCCATGCAGTGGCTAAAATACAGTTTTTAAAATTTTGAGTATTTACACCAAAAATTGTGAATTTTTTGAAAAACTGTCATATGATTACTTTTGGCCCAAAACGTAAAATGTGAGTTGAATTAGGCCGATAAGTTGTTCCGATCTGGAGTTATCGAAGAAAACAACCCGTGTAAAAAGAAACCGTGCAAAAAAAACATTAGTGTACTATCTTTTTTTCTTAAATTCATTGTAGTACATACATCAAATATCAGCAAGACTTTATATTAAACTATTCTTAAAAGTAATACAATATTTTTTAAATTTAGAGAAAGTTTTTTCACAATGTTTTAAAGCTTGAAAGTACTTAAACTTATTTTAGACCGAGGCGTCTGAGAAGTTAAACTGTTTTCTGAGATACTTTTTTACAAATATTGAAATATTTTCACCTTCTTGATGGATATCAATGTCTGTAAAAATCTGTAACTTTATAGCAATATCTGTATAATATCTGTAATCTGCATAAGGTCTGTGTGCATGTTCAAATGTCTGTATAAATACAGACATGTCTGTATATCTGGCATCCCTGCTTTGACATGAGCGCCCATTTATTTGAAATTTATACAGATTAGTCGTCATATGTGCCTAAATATGTGAAAACGTGAACATGAAAGTTATTTTTTATATTCTTTTGAGAAGAAAATCGAGTTGATTACCTCTTTCATAAAGAAAAACAAATTCTATATGAATCCTAGAGAGTTTGAGCTGTTTAGTGGAATACCTGTAACTAGAAATGAGAAGAAAAATTTGTATTTTCCATTTAATTCCAACTACCTTTGCTTATCTTGACAGATACGCGTATTTCGTCTACAATGTGCAGGCTTCTTCAGTGTCTCGTACTAATAACTCGACTGATTCTATATCAAATTCATTTTACATTGAATGGCAAGAGTAAGCCCCATGATTTGTCTAGTTTGCACGCTAAGCTCAGTTTACCCATAATCGCAAAAAAGTGCACCTACTCATTTATGTGTGAAGTTGTCTTTAGTCATATTTGAGTAAATTTGTATGAGAAAAAATACTCAAATATGGGTAACTAGTAACGTCCCCATAGATGGGTATGTGCACTTTTCGCGATTATGAGTATTCTTCACCTATATTTGGGTAAACTGATCTTAGCGTGTGACACAGATTTTTTCTATTTTTATCATACAGAAATAAATATGTAAGAATTACAGATTTTAGAGGTAAACCAAGACTTTTAAGATTTTTGGCAATCAAAAACCGTAAATTTAAATTTGTGTGGGTGCAT
This sequence comes from Aedes japonicus, assembly GCA_034211315.2. Taxonomy (NCBI): domain Eukaryota; kingdom Metazoa; phylum Arthropoda; class Insecta; order Diptera; family Culicidae; genus Aedes; species Aedes japonicus. The sequence goes on from JASCZW010010422.1 coordinate 17,801, forward strand.
TTAAGGGTCCAACTTCTTACCAATCCTATTTTTCATGTGCTGCTTAAGGCCCATTAAGCAAAAGATAACTATTGACACTGGCACTCCAGTGACAGATGAGTGTCTGAAAGTCAATTTGTGTGTGTGCCCCTAAATGATTTCTCCATAATATATTTGAGAGATTTTTTTCAGATAATTTTTTAGAATTTCTTAAATATGAAAAGTTCTCAGTCATTCCTTGAGATATTTCTCCTGTCGTTTCCAATGGTATTCTTCGGGAGTTTTTAAACATTGCTTCAGGAATTCTTTCAGCAGATTCCTCTGGATTTTCATCGGCAGTTTTTCAAGACTTTCTTGGGATGAAATTTTTGGAGGAATCCCTGAACTTATGAGGTTTCGTGATTTTAAAGGAACCCTTGGAGAATATCTGTAAGAACTACACAAAAACTAAAAGGTGATTGCTGGAGAAAATCCATAATCTCATATATTTAAAAAAATTAAATATGTATAGAGTTAGTTAAACCCGCATAATCACAAACCATTCCTGGACCATTTTCCTTATTGTTGACGACCGTTTCCGTTATTGTAACGACATTTACCCTTATAGTTGACAACTATAAACTAACAATCTCCTGTATAGTTTTAACAATATGTCCGATAGCAAAAAGCCAAATTATAATATACTGGATAAGTGGTTAAGTTAGGTTACCATGAAAAAAGGCAATTTTCACGAACAAAATTGTTGCTGTACTCTATGCCAAAAAGTTGGTTTATAATCCAGACCGAGTGCAGACAATAAAAAACCTTTCGATGACAATATGGCGTACATTAACAATATGTGTTAATGTTAAGGTTGTATGATGAAAATGAGATTAAACTATTTGATAACAGTAACATTAAATGCAATAATATAGCTTTCTTTCGAAATATAGTTTTTCGTTATGTGCGAAGTAATAAAGTTATTAAAACTTTTAGAAATTCCACAAGGGGCTTAAGCAGATTTTGTTTTAATTGTATCTAGGATCTCTGCATGGGTTATTACACATAGCTCTCAAGAAATTGCTTCAATATTTTTTTCAAATATTCCACTGCAGAAGTGTTTGTTCAGAGTTCTTCAAGATATTGCTCCAATTACGAAGTATTTTCGTGCATTCACCCATGAAAATTTAGGGAAGTTAGAATAATGTTCTCGATAGCTATTTTTGCTTTGCTAAGCATAGTTATTTTAAACGTTATTTTTTGATATCTTTAATAAAATCTTCTACAACGAAAACCTTTGTATACATTGTGCAATTGTTAAACAGTTCCAGATCGATGCCACCGATTATAAAACACGGCTTGTGTACTTTGGATCAGATCGAGCATCGATAATTATAGGTTCTGACCAATCTGTCAAGAATCTGCTGAAACGTGACTGACCTCATTTGATAATTATCAAATGTACTTGCCACTCTTTGGTTCTTTTCTGCCAGCTACGCATCCGAAAAGCTGTCATTGTACCTAAGGTCTGTATCCACATTAATCCGGACACCTTCAAATCATTGTAACTTTTGAAATATTGCACGTAGGTATGAAAAAAATCACTGTGGCATAGCTGAGAGTATATGACGAAAAAGATTATGATTGCAGTTTACATTTCATGTTTAGTATTCAAGATGGCGACGAAAGAAAAACAAGTGCGCGAGCGAATTTTGTACGGGCGTACGGCAAATCCTGATTTGTCAATACGGGACCTTGCAAAAACATTGGATTTGCCTAAATCCACTGTTCACGATGTACTCAAATCATTTTCGGAACGCTTGATGGTGGAGAGGAAACCAAGAAGTGACAAAAGCATTGGATGCGCTGATCCTGTCATGGACCGAAAGGTGAAAAGGATATTAACGAAAAACCCAAATCTCTCCATTCGAACGGTGGCTTGTAAAATAGGGATGCCGCTTGGTTTTGTCCAAAAATTAAAACAACGTTTGGGACTTAAATCATATAAAGTAAAAACAGTTCCAAATCGCAACGACAAACAGAAGTTGGCAGCCAAATCACGGGCTCGACGTTTGTACTGCGAATATTTGACGAAATTTTCATGCGTTGTTATGGACGATGAAACTTATGTCCTGGAAGATTTCAAGCAGCTTCCAAAGCTGGGTTTTTATTCTGCTATGGCCAGAAATGCTACAGTTGAGCATTTCAGAACAAAGAAGGCATCGAAATTTCCCAAAAAATACCTTGTGTGGCAAGCAATTTGCACGTGTGGCAAAAAGAGTAAATCTTTCGTCACTACAGGCACAATCAACAAGGGGATCTATCAGAAAGAGTGTCTGCAGAAGCGATTACTACCCTTCATTAAAAGTCACAGAGAAAAACCTTTATTCTGGCCCGATTTGGCATCAAGCCATTATGTTGAAACTGTGATGGAGTGGAACAAATCAAGCGAACATTGTACCAAAAACCTCAAACCCACCAAATTGCTACGACCCAGAGCAACGACCAATCGAGAGATATTGGGCTCTGATGAAGCGGAAGCTCTCTGGAAAGAAGCAAGGAATCAAAGACATCCAACACTTCCAGCAAATTTGGACAAAGACGGCTTCTACGATTTCTGAAGAGTCTGTACAAACCCTTATGGACGGAGAATAACTATGTTTTGTCTTCACGAATTGTTAAAACACATCCCATGAATCTGAAATAAACAACTACGACGGAAATATATGTAATACAAAATTTATGTTTTATTCATGTTTTGAGGTGTCCGGATTATTGCGGATACAGACCTTAGTACAGTTCATGCAAGATAACTACAATCCAAGGAATTTCGGATGATACAAAATATCTTGGAAACGAAGACTTCGAAAGTTCTGGATCCTTTGTTGGAATCAGTTGTCAAAAGGCATTTCGAACGGTTAAGTACGGACACCATGGATGCCAAAGGAGGAAAGGAGGAGCTACCATTAAAACATCACAACTTAAATCTAAATTCAACAAATTTATGTACACACATCATAACAATGATTGATTGTCATTTCTGTCCCTATCCTTGAAATTTTAAAAATTAAAACAAACATCTCTTGATTCATAATCATATCAATCAAACTGGCCTGTTGGAAGGGTTTAAGTGCAATGTGTTGGAAGCAACTGGAGCAGAACTGGGAACACGGTCTCAGCTATCCCGATCCTTATTTTCCCATTGGGCTCTTTCCTTGACAGCTAGGCTGTCACTGTGACATATGCGGGTTCACACGCTGAAATCAGCCTCTTTTTATTTGTATTAATTTAATTTATGAGTTGTTCCAATTTTTACGGAAATTAAAAATTTTCCGTGAGAAAAAAGGGACAAATGAAAGAGAAGTTGTTTGAGCGTGCAGTGGACAAACGTCAAATGAAGAAGTTGCATGTCAGGTATCTAACTTTAGTTCTTTTATTATGGTTCAGCTGAAAACCGAATTTCTCGACTAGCGACAAATCGATTTTACTCGTTCTGTACGTTAAACTCCAATGTCGGAAGTAGAGCGCTGTACGGCGGATCTGATGCGCCATAGAACGCACTACTTCCGACATTAGGTATAACGTACAGAATGAGAGTAAAATCGATTGTTGCTAGTCGATAGATTCGGTTTTCAAGTGAAACCATAATAATAAACGTATCGGTGAATTTTAAAGTTGTTACATTTGACGTTAAACCATATTCACCCGACTTTTAATTATCAAGCCCACTGCATTGTCTCGAGATACAACAGTGGCGACTCGGGTTTCGCGATTTTGTTCACGTTCGCGTAGTGTAAAGCGGAAACAAATATCGCGGTTTACCACGCGGCAGTAACCTCTCATAGGAGAAATGCAGCAGCAGCCGAATACGACAGAAGCGTTAATCCTGCAGGTCCTTCAGCAGCTGCAGCAACACCTAACTAACATTTTTCATTAGATAAACGCTTCATTGGCAATACGTATACAACGTTAAACTGAGTAATAGTTAAGTAGTGGTTGCACAAGCGCCCAGCAAGTATTTTCACAGGCAAATCTGGCGAATCTACCCAGCTTCATGGAAATGCAAAAATAGTAGCTTTTGGACAGCCTTTACAAAACCCGTCATGCGGTATATGTAATCGGTTTATAGCCTAGGAAGCTTTTATCCAAAAATTATACAACTTATTACGTAACTGTTCTCAAATACAGTAGGGTTTATATGCTAGTAATGGACCCCTTAGTAGAAGCTTTGAACAATTTCAATGTATTCCATAAGAATGTTATTAACTATTTGTGCAACACTCCCACATTTGATGAAAATAACTAGTCATTTACACAAAATTATAGTAAACTCTATTTTTGAGACTCGGTTTTCCTGGTAAACATCGATAATTCGCGCTGATCATAATGTGCCTTTTTGGACCCATTTGCTTATTTTGACCCGGGTCTATAATGCGCATTATAGACCCGTCCATAATACGCATATCAACTAATTTGATTAAAATGATTGATCTGACGCTGCTAAACCAATTTGTTATCTCGTAGACAAATAGGGTAACGCATATATTTTGACTTGTATATATTATAATCATTCTTCCAATAGAAAAACATTCAAAACGCATCCGATGTGTATCAACACCTGTGTCGATATCTATCTAGCTACAATCTAGGTATTAAATAAAACAATTACAATCTTAGATGCGGTTCCTCATATTTTCAGGGACGATAGGGGATGATATTTGAGAAAAAAAATTGTTCAACGCAGATCGTCAAATCTCATATTTTACGTAGTTGTTGAAATTTTATTTTTTTGGTACATGGTAGTCTTAAATTGGCTGTAACTCAATGCGTTATTTAGCAAGATTCTATTTGACTGCCGATGCCAAACAATTGACGTAACCGTAGCAGAGATGACTATCTGCTAACTCTTCTGGAAAAACATAGTTGTTTTCCGAAAGCCGTGTGGTGCCGTTTTGAAAACATTTGAGCTATTACATTCTTCTCCTTGGACACCAATCAGCGCGGTAATCAAGTGTGCTGTGCGTCCTGTGCACAGACATTACCACCACAAAAAAACTAAGAAGATAGGTAGAAAGTTTGTGTCAAAGAGAGAGATGTAGAACACGTTTAAATCCATATTTTTGTTCTATCAACCACTGCTGTTTTTCTTTTTGAAGAAAAACATTTAAAAAACCTTAAAAAATGAGAAGTTTAAAACTTTTTATCCCTAAAAGACACTAAATTACAACAACTCAGCATTCAAATGAAAATTTTAAGTAGAAAACTTTCCTAGTTTTCGAATGAAGAAAATATAATCTTGCTAAATATCATATTGAGTAACAGCTAATTTAAGACTAACGCGTACCAAAAAAATGAAAGTTCAATAACTCCGTAAACTTGGAGATTTCTCCATATGCGTATAACAATTTTTTTTCTTCAAAAATCATCCCCTATCGCCCCTGAATATATTGACACTTAGGAAAGAACACCCTATATAATGTATTTTACAGCAAAGTGAACAAAAATACATGTCCAGAATATATTCGTTTCCGTACACTGATAGAAAAGTAATGATAATATATTTGTGTCCGACACATAATTTTTTGCAATGTAATCAACACATGATAGCTATTTGTAACCACTCAGATTTCCTATGTGTACACAACACCACTATGTGTGGCCACAAATACTTTTCATTTGTAAAATATGTGTTTATCAGTGGGCTCTGTTTATGTGTGAACAAATCAGTCTTATGTGGCACTTTCCACGGATATGAACAAAGTTGTTTAAATTCGGTACATTTACCCTAGTTGAATAAGTTGTAACATGCGTGCATATACAATTTTTTTTTATGTGGTTAGATATGTACAAACTCAGATTATTACAGAAATCTGTAAAATTTTACGGAATTCTCAACAGCTGACCGTTCGGTAATCCGATTTTACGGATTTCGGTTAAATTTTAACCGAAATCCGGTAGTTTTTTTTACAGATATCTGTAAAATTTCACCGAAATCCGTAAAATCAGATTGCCGAACGTTCATCTATTGAAATTCGGAAGAACCGTACAGATTTCTGTAAAAAAAATTGAAGTATGTATTATGTAAAAATTATTTATTATTTAATTATTCAAGCATGTAAGGTCAACCATGAACATTTATCCATATTTGAATATTCAACAATTCTTCAAAACACTGCCGGTCTGGCTGTATTTCTTCAAACGTGACAAATTTTCCTCCATTTTTGTGATCGTAGACAACTTCTTCAATTCTGCGTTCTTTATGCATTCAGCTAGTTTTTCCTCAGATTTCGTTCATTCTTCCGATTGATTACTTCATTTGATGATGCTGCAAACGTGTCTTCACGATGCGGCTGTGAGAGATCATCCAGATTATCCGTATAAACTATTTTCAATTCTTGAATATTCTTCATTCATTATGAAATAAGTTTCTACATAACCATTATAAAAGAGGCGTACTAGGCAATGACTAAAAGCCTCTATAAATGCAAAAGCACCTACATGAATTTTGTTCCAGTCTTCGACCTATAATACAAAACTTGTAAGGTTTGTACAATTGGTTCGAAGGCGAGTGCTGGCCCTAATTGCCAACTCCAAAGTGCCACCAAATTCATCCAATCTGATCACTTTGTATTGGAAGACTTTGCGTTGCGTTTGGTAGCCCTTGTTTGGTAGACGTTGCGTTTGGTAGACGGGCCGTTTGGTAGACCCCTCCTAGCTCTTCCAAACTAGCTTTTCTCGAGACAATACTTCACGGTAGAGCGTAGAATTTTATACTGCTTGCACGCCTGTTTTATCGGAACATGGTTTTGAATCGCTCGAATTCACTGTTGCCCTTCAGATTCCATGTAAGTATGCTTACATTTATTATTTTTTCCCATTTTGATCAACAATTTCCGCTTTAGACGGTGAACATAAAAAAAGTTCAGTTTGTTTACTACCAGAAATGAAGGGTTGGAAATAGGCAACAGTACTTTCAATCAGTTGTATAATAGACCCTCAATATGTATACATTTTTTACAATTTTTTATTGTTTTTATATCTGCATAGTCAAATTGAATATACGTACTAAGTATTAATGTGTTGAAAATGTCTTTATATTATCAACAATGTATTTACATGATCAGTTTCCTTTTTTCTCTCCTGTAACGAAAATACTTACAAATCACTGTACCATGCAGTGCTCAGGTAAAAATAATAAATAATGATGTTTTATGTGTAAAAATTATGAGGAATCATTAAAAACTTTATTTTAGTGTCGATACTAGGTGTTTTAACTGACAATGCTTAGGTTAAATATGATTTTAACGTAATAATTGCAAAAATATGGCAGGGTGTCCATAATACGCACAGGGTCCATTATACGCATACAATCCCTACTTTTGAAACGGATATTCAGCATATTTATTTGTTCATAGCAATTTCTATTTTTAGAACTGTGGCAAACAGCTTCTTATTGCTAGTCTTAACACGTTGATATAAATGCTTAAACATAGTTTCTATACAGCAATCGAAAAAATATGTATGTCAAACACGGTTTACAATACTCGTGGACGATATTACGGCTATGGTACTGTTTTACCGTTGTAAAGCGCAATTAACATTTAACTAAATGGATTTTGTATTATAATGTTTATATAGATGTATATATTTATATATCACTTACCTGTGTACTTACCAGATTCGAACTATGCACCTTCACCATAAGAACGGTGACTCTATCCTCAGATCCATATCAGCTGTGAGGAATTCCAGTACCCGTATTCAAAGTGCTCAAACCATATTTTAGTTCTAATAATGCTGAATAACAGTAATTGCTGAAGCTCTTTACGAACAGGTTCATACTGTTTTGTAAATCAGTGTTACCGAGATTCTTATAATCTAAACATGATCACCATCCAATTTTCGTTGCTATCTGTGCCACGCTCGGATTCATTTGTTATAATTTTTTTAAACGAAAATTTCATTTATAACTGTTGTTATAGATTACTATATTATTCATTGCTATATTAATAGTACAATGATGCATAGAATGACAGTACTTGCATATAAAAAATATTTGCACATTATACAAACAGTTTCCTCCGAGTAAATGCTAACAAATAATGCAAATAATGCGTCCGCAGTCGACTAGACTAACAAATAAATGACAATCGTCAACACCGCCGACGGTTGCTACGATTTTCAACCAAAATTAAGTTGAAAATACTCAACCGTTCATTGCGCGAAGAGAACGTGATGATTGAGTAGCTTCAACTTAAAAATGAGTTGTTTTGATCTTCAAATTAAAATATAAACAAGTTAGGTTTGGAAATACCAGTTAACAATAACTAATGGTCCGCATTAAATGTTCAAACATTGTTGATAATATAGATATATAAGCAAATAACGAATGACAATGTTGTAATTCACGACGTAAACACACCTGCCAATTATTTTTTTTAAGCTGGAATAAAATATCGAACACCAAAATAATTATTACTGACTAGATGAGTGAATTCTACCTACATCAATTTTTGTATTCACCCAACTGCTAACCTCACTTGACAGAACTCAACGTTGAGTTTTAGTTTTACTTAATTTTGGGTACTTTTTTCTTAGCCTGTACACTTTCGATTGAAATCAATCATTACGCGTGTAAAGTCTCGTGGGATTGTGGCTCGGCTCTGGATGCCGAGGTTCATGGTTCGAATCCCGATTGCAATTTTTTTTTTTCATGTGAGGAAAATATTCATACGATCGTCATATGAACTTCTTTCTATTAGGGAATCGTATAAAACTAGCAATAATGTCTTCTGGCAAATTTCCATACAATATTCGAATGAGTTCCTCTCGATTTGTTCGCTCAGTGTACTTATATAACATTTATACAGCTATAATCACTAAGCTGTATAGCGGCTAAGGTATTTTTAATATAAAGGCTTTTGAAAAGCTATAACAAAGCCAACAAATAAAACTGTGTAAGAGAACGCAGAATGATCATTCAAAAGCTTAACTGACTAATTTCTTAGCTATATAGACAGGCTGTGTAAATGCAGACAAACATTGTTCGCATAAGAACTTTCTTTTCAAAGTATGCAACCTAGAGCTAAATGTTGTGTTAAAGCTGTGTTAAATTACGCATAAGTACTGTATCGATTTTTTAATTCTGCTTATTGCTTATTCAGCTTCACTTGCTTTTATACAATTATAAAACAGCTTATAAGTTCTTAACTTCGGCTTAGGCAACTAAAAATGTTAGTTGGGCAGCAGACTGTTACGAACCAGCTTCTCGCCAGCCAACGGGAGGCACAGGAACATCAGCGGTTGTTAATGCAGCAGAATCGTGACGCTATCCAGAATATCAGGTTGCAGGTTCCGGAGAGTCCGCTGCGAACATTAAGGACTTTCGGTACGACGTGAAAGGTGTCACGTTCGCGGCCTGGTTTTCGCGGTATGACGAGTTACTCGCGAAAGACGCTGCAAGGCTGGATGATGCAGCAAAAGTAAGGTTATTGGTCCGAAAGTTGGGAACGACAGAGCATGAACACTTCATGAGTTTCAGTTTGCCCAAGGTTCCCAAGGATTTTAACTTCAAATAGATCGTGGCCAAGCTAACGGGTTTGTTCGGGATAGCAGAATCGGTGATCAGCAAGCATTATCGGTGTCTGCAGACCGCAAATGCTCCAACAGAGGACTCAAAGTCTTAGGCTTGTCGTGTAAACATATGCTGCGTCGAGTTCGAGCTTCCAAAGCTGTCGGAGGAGGAATTCAAGTATTTAATGGTTGTGTGTGGATTAAAAGCCGAAACCGATGCTGAGATCCGCACCCGCCTTCTCACCCGAATCAAGAAGAAAACGGATGTCACGCTGGAGAAACTTTCCACCGAATGCCAGCGTTTGATAAACCTTCGTCATGATACGGCTATGATCGAGGGTGTTGCGGTTTCAGTCAACGCGATAAGTGGACGTCAGCAGAAGTTCCGGAAGCAGTCGCCAATGAGGTATGGAGGTTTCCCGAAACGGAATTGGAGTGAAAAGAAGCCGTCTGGTCCATGTTGGAATTGTGGGCTGATGCATTACAGCCGGGAGTGCACTTTCAAAAGTCATCAGTGTGCCGAGTTACGGCCACAAAGAAGGATATTGTGGAAGTGCGCAAAAGACTCGTCCGAAGTTCAAGCGGAGGTCCCAAAGTGGTACGGTAGATACAGAGATCGTCGAAGTGTCAGTCCGGATACAGCTTGATACCGCTTCGGACATCAGTGTCGTGTCCGTGCAAACATGGAAGCAGTTAGGAAGACCGGAAGCAATGGCCCCGTCGGTGAACGCCAAATCAGCCTCCGGAGATCCACTCAAGTTTGTGTCGCAGTTTGACTGCCCAGTGAGTGTCAACGGTGTAACACACGCAGGTAAAATTTTTGTCACGGAAAGGGATTTGCACATCCTAGGACTGGATCTGATAGAAGCGTTCCAGCTAGATTCGGTTCCGATGAGTGAATTCTGCAACGAAATCTTCGTGTCATCGTTGTTAGCGGATCGTCTCAAGTCCCAGTATCCCGAAGTCTTCAGTACCGAACTGGGTAAGTGCACCAAAACTGCAGTGAAACTTGAACTCAAGCTGGACCAGTAGCCAGTATTCCGTCCCAAACGTCCGGTGGCGTATGCTATTTACAATACTGTGGACGATGAGCTGAATTGCTTGGAGCGTATGAACATTATCACGACTACTCGTAGTAGGATGCTCTGATAGTGGTGGTGCGAAAAGTGAATGGGAGCATACGGATTTTTCCACTGGTTTAAACGAAGCATTGCAGCCAAACCAGTACCCCTTGCCCCTCTTACAAGACATCTTTGTGAAGCTCGCTTATTGCAAGGTATATAGCATCATCGATATGTCCGAGTCGTATCTGCAGTTAGAAGTCGATGAGCCAACCAGTTAGCTCCTAGCCATCAACTCTCACCGGGGCATCTATAAAGTAAACCGTTTGGCTCCTGGAGTGAAAGCAGCGCCAGGAGCGTTTCAACAGGTGGTTGACGCAATGCTGGTAGGTTTAAAGCATACGAGCGGATACATCGATGACATCGTCGTCGGTGGTCGAAACGAAAAGAAGCACGAAGAAAATCTGAATGCGCTGTTCGAGCGTCTTCGAGAATTTGGTTTTACCATCCGTTTAGAAAAGTTCTCATTCGAATCTCGCCTGATAAAGTACCTAGGACACCTTTTGGATCAACACGGGGTTCGACCGAATCCTACCAAGGTTGAAGCCATAAGGCAAATGCGAGCACCTGTCGACGTGTCCGGCGTCCGCGCTTTCCTAGGAGCCGTCAACTATTAGGGCAAATTTGTGCCTGATATGCGCGCTCTACGATTCCCGTTGGATGAGCTTCTTAAGGCAGGCACAAAGTTCAAATGGACACCAGACTGTCAGTCAGCGTTTGACAAGTTTAAAGAAATTCTGTCGTCGGACTTACTACTAACCCACTACAACCCGGAATTGGAAATCATCGTCGCTGCCGACGCGTCGTCCGTTAGTTTAGGAGCAACGATCAGTCACTGTTTACCTGATGGGTCAATTCAGCATGCATCCAGATCCCTGGCTCCAGCAGAGAGAAACTATAGCCAACCCGATCGAGAAGGCCTGGCAATAATATTTGCGGTCATGAAGTTTCATCGAAGGATTTTCGTATATACCGCCAACAGGCTGCATCGATGCGCCTAATGCTGCTCATGTACAATTTTACGATCGAGTACGTGGCCACTGAGAAGTTCGGTCGCGTCGATGTGTTGTCACGCCTCATCAACCAACACGCTCGTTTGGATGAGGATTACGTCATCGCAGCAGTCTCGCTTGAAGATGATGTCAGGTTAGAAGCATTTGATTGCCTCAACGTCCTACCACTCAATTTCAAAGCAGTTCAGCAAGGTCCAGTATGTTCACCAAGGCTGGCCGGCCAAGCAGACTATTGCATCCAATCGTGAGCTGCAACAAATCTACATCCGCCATGAATCTCTCACGACCGTACAGGGATGCGTACTTCACATCATTCCGTCTCGTCTACGTAAGCGCTGCCTGGATCAGCTTCATACCGGCCACCCGGGGATTGGAAGGATGAAGGCCATCTTGTGAAGTTATGTATATAGGCCTGCGATTGATACTGAAATTGTAAAAGCAGTGAAGGCGTACTGTGCCCTTGCTGCTAAGTCATCGCCTCGAGTTTCACCTGTGCCTTGGCCAAAAACAACAACGACCATGGCAACGGGTCCACGTTGACTATGCCGAACCAGTCGACGGAGACTATTTTATGCTGGTAGTGGTTTTCTTTTCCAAATGGTCCGAGATAGTGCAAACAAGCCGTATCACAACATCAGCAACCATCAAGATTGTGCGGGGTATCTTTACACGACTGGGGACAACGACTATCCGACAACGGCTCCCAGTCTACCAGTGCAGAGTTTGCGCAGTTCTGCAGCATGAATGATATCGAGCACAACACCATGGCACCGTTCCACCCACAGTCGAATGGGCAGGCGGAACGGTTTGTCGATACTTTTAAAAGGGCCATGAAGAAGATTCGAGGAGAGAAGATAGGCTTATCTCGGTGACTTTCTTCTCTTTTCAGAGAGCGAGTAATGGCGCTATAACCATAAGCCATAGGGTGCTAGGACTATAGTTAATGCTAAAGTCCCAAACTGTTTGAAGAGAAATGGAGCATCACTTAACCTTCTTAGACTAGATGCTCCCAACGACCATTTTTGAATATTTTTTGTTCTGTACACCAAACAGGGCATTCTGTTTATCTATTCTCTTCAACTATTAATTTCCTTTTTCCTTTGATATCTACTGAAGGCTACGTGGGTTCCCCATGACTTCTTAAGGTAGCTACCAAATCCTCCCTATCACCAACGGTTGCATGGACGTGGCCAGGTGAGCGATCGAGGAGTGTCTTCGTGGAGACTATTGCGTGAAGAAACGTAACAGTAACCGTAATTAGGTTTCGTTTCATGGTGACATGCAATGTCTTCAACGAATTATTCCTCATCGTAGCTCCATCCACGAGGTGTGCAAACGTAAATGCTAATGCTAATGCTAATGCTAATGAAGAAGATTCGAGGAGAGAAAGTCCCACTCCAGGAAGCACTAGACTGGTTCCTGTTGACATTCCGAAGCACACCAAATCCGTACGCGCCGATTGGAGAATCACCATCAGAAATTTTGTTCGGACGTCGAACCCGTACAAACCTCGAACTTTTGCGGCCAGCAGCAGATCGTCAGCAAACGCGGCGAGAAGAAACTCAACAGAAACACCATCGATTCTACGATAAGAAAGATCCAGTGTACGTGAAGATCTACAGGCGAGAATGTATGTACAGAGAAACGAAGCTTGGTGCGGTCCCATGTGAACCAGATGAAGAGTCGAGCAACCGCTGAAGGAGCATCGAAGCGACTCAACGTGATGGAATCCTATCCGCTGCCTTTGGATATATTGCTGAGCGGTTGGAAGTTGCCGAGTAGTTCCTTTCCGGAAACGCCAATGCCTGCGTCTTTAGTAGCTCAGAGTCTAACAGCTGATCCGCCAATTCCATATCCTTGTCACCATCATTTCCATCACTTCCAGTTAGCCTAGTCAGCCCCGTCAGTCCAATTCGCTGTAAGAACTTCAGCGAACAGGGTGCATCAACCGACTCTATCAATCAACAACCAGCTACCACTAGTATTCCTGAGGTGCACATTCCACGACGTTCTTCTCGGATTAGAAGAGCGCATCCACGTTTCAATGTGTACCATCGCTATTGAGAGGGAGATGTTGGAAGCAAATGGAGCAGAACTGGGAACACGGTCTCAGCTACCCCGTTCCTTATTTTCCCATTGGGCTCTTCCTTGACAGCTAGGCTGTCACTGCGACAGATGCCTGTTCAGCGGACAAACGTCAAATGAAGAAGTTGCATGTCAGGTATCTAACTTTAGTCTTTTTAATAAACGTATCGGTGAATTTTAAAGTTGTTACATTTGACGTTAAAACATATTCAGTCCGACCTTAAATTATCAGGCCCACTGCATTGTCTCGAGATACAACACAATGATCGATTCCTCCGTGAACACGAATCCCTCGTATACTGATCCGTATTCCGGTTGAAAGACGATCCATTTTGATGTAGTGTGATGTAAGGAAACCGATAATTGCAATTAAGCCCTACTGAAAAGACCGTTTTGTGCGAGGGGTGCCTCACATGGATTTGATTACACTCATTTGTCGAAATCAATTTCAATTCATGTAAGCAACTGTATCAATTTTAAAATTCGTTGCAAATTGAAATGGCTTGACAGAAAATGCGAAGTTGTTGAATTTAGCAACGCTCATCTTTACTCGAATGTCAAACTGACATAATGAGTGTGTTGCAACATTGATCAAAAGTACTTCATTGGAATCCTTCGCTTTGAATTGACTGCAATTCGCTGCGCTCGATTCGCGTGAGACAACCCATAGTATTATATTGGCTAATCAAAATAAATGTGTTTTGATGATCTATTGAATTATGCGTTCAAATAAATAGCTATTATAAAAACAAAGTGCATTAGCCTTTAAAATTTTAAGCATAGATTTTTGCCAAGGGGCTATTCATAAACCACGTAGACTTTTCTGGGGGGAGGGGGGGGTTGGCAAAAGTCTACGCTCCATACAAAAATTAAAAAATGTATGGAGGAAAGTCTACGAAGGGGGAGGGGTGAGATGATCAAAAATGAGTCTACGTGGTTTATGAACAGGCCCCAAGGTTGTAAACATTTAAACATCGATGAAAAAAGATGTTTTGGAATAAATTAAAGATAGAATCGAAAAATAATGTGGCAACCAGTGCTGATAAAACTCACTTTCAGACCATCAAAATTAATGACAACGAAAGACGTTTGGGATCATCAATCAATCCCCCTTACTGGCTCACTAGATCTGGAAATGACAAAAATATGTTTGACTGAACAGTTTTCGTCAGTCGTGAATGACTAACCGTCCAAAACACAATGATAACGGAAACGGAACGGAAAAACGGTAATTTTGACAGTTGCGGCAAATGACTTCGACATGTCCAAATAGAATCGGCTTGGATCTAGCCTGTTTCTTTCCGACAAGAGAGCATACTCAGATCGGGCTTTGCCGTTTTCCGTTGCGCGTTATCATTGTGTTTGGACCATAAGCGCTTGACAAGCGAGGACAAGCTTTGTTTGTTCACAACACCGGAAATTTTCTTCGTCATTGCGGCCGTTGCTATCTTTCATTAATATCAATCCAAAAGAGTTGGTGGCAATAATCGAAGAAGGCTTCAACAGCAGCTGTGTCGAGACTTCCTCGGGATTGTGTGCCGTTGATTCTCGCTCTGCTGCTGTACCTTAAAACTCAGAACTTTCAGCTGAACTGGTGAAGATAAATTAGCAGTCGCTGCTCCGCTCGTCGATTATGGATACAGCGTGGGGTAGTCTCGTGATGGAAATCGGTTACGGTTTCACGACGTCCGTTGACGATTGCAAAATTCATCTGCTAAAAGTCGGTGACCGGGGAAATTCTGCCCAGGATGTAGCAAAGATCATCTCAGCGATGTGTCTAACCCATGCGCCGCTTTCGGAGAGCACCATGAATTTGCCGACACCAAGCAGTTGTTGGCCACAGGGCAGCGATCCTGAAGGCAAGGGTAAAGATGGTCAAAACGGAGGTTTTACTAAGGAGAGTACCACCTGGAAGCCGGAGATTTCCGTGCAGGCCTTGAAGGCTGTTCCGAATATGAACTAGAAGGATGTAAGGATCAGTTTTCGTTGAATTTGAACAAACCAAACCTGGAAAGGCACAAGGAGATGCAGAAACAGCTGACGCTGGAGAAGAGATCCGTATCAGGATCGACGCACACGGTTGCATCGAATGATTCTTCATCGCACAACAAAGGTCCTCTACCACAGCAGCAACAGCCTCCGCAACAACCACAGCAGGATAGAAAGAAAAGTAGGAATCACAACAACCAGGGAACTGGGTACGATTTCGATTACGACAATGGGAATACGTTACCGCTCTACTGCAATTGGGGCAAGGTAAGTGCATTGCTGCAATTTTTGACCTCATACTTCAAATTCCTCTTCGATCTTCCACAGGAGAAACTCGAACATCTCAAAACTGTCCGGTTGTTACGGGTTAGGGAACGTCCATTAATTACGTCAGGCAAAAATTGACTTTTATAAGCCCCTCCCCCATTGTCACGTTTTTTGTATGGACCTTATATTTTTTGTATGGATCGTCACGTTTTCCCAAACCCCCCTCTCCCCCTTACTGCGTGACATAATGACGTACTACAACTTCGATTTAAACTTTGGCGATCGCGAGGAAAAGGAAGATATGTGAGTTAAGGTCGATGTTTTCCCGTAGGGGTATTCTGAATTGAGCAGTTGCTTATTTCAGATCGGAGGAAGTAACGGCGAAGCTGGAGAGTATCCAGGATCAGATTTACAGCCCGATTTAAAAATCATCCGCCGCTGCACAGGTATTCCCCGCTCCACGTGGCGAAACAGAGTTTTGAAAGTTCCGGTTTCGGGACGGATTCCGCGGATCGGAGTGCATCGGCAGACAGTAACCAGACGGGTTCACATCAAAGTCAGCAGAACAAAGTGAACAAAGCGACACTAGTGCAGAGGTTCCACGAGAATTTGCTTTCGCACAGTTCGGAAAGTGTGGCAAATAACGAAAAATTTGCGGGCATGGCTCTGCTGAAAGAGTGTGATATCGAGAAGTTTGCGCAGGATAATCTGAATCTTCACTCGAAGGGTATCTTCCGGAAGAAGTCATCCATGCAGGACATGCTGAGTTGGACGCCAAATGCCATTAGTAGGCCAATGCTTTCGCGGGCGAGAGACAAGGCGGAGAAGAAGATGGCCACAGAGTTGTTCAAGCTGGTTCAGATCTACATGGGTGATCGGAAGGCACGGGTCGGGATGAGTTTGAATTTGGTGGCGATCGACATCATTGCGATGGCTATGGGTCAGACGCAGCTGAGGGGCGAGCTGTACATCTAGATGTGTCGGCAAACAACTGAAAATCCCAGCCTGGCCTCGCTGATTCGTGGTTGGGAATTGATGACTATCTGTCTGTCGTTTGTTCCGCCCTCACCAACGTTCCAACCGGCACTGCTCGGTTACATCAACAGGCACAGGGATCCAACGTTTGCGACCAGCTTTCCATGTGTAGATTTCTTGCAATACGCAGAGATCGCTTGCCGGAGGTTGGATAGGATTGACAGTTCCAGGCGGAAGCAAGCCGAAAAAGCCAACCGAGGATGATATTAACCAGACGCGGGAGCAAATCTTCCGTCGATGTAATATTTCACATTTTTATAAATGCATTCATATCTTCTTTATTATAACTATCAAAATAACAGAGTAGAAAATCAACGGAAACTGTGGTGAGTGAGCTTAGTCTATAGAGTTTCCTTTTTGCCAAAGCGAAAGAGGTACATGTTTCGAAATGTCAAAAGCGATGTTGACTAGATTCGATGTGAAGAAAACAAGGTAAACTTGTGATTGAAATGTTTCCATTTTTTAAGGTCGTTTTAGATTGTCGAAATATAGCAGCACTGCACAGTGGTCCAGTAAGCTACTTTAGGCGGACATGAGGTTTTCAATGGAAATTTGTGGTATTAGAGCTTTGGTTACTTCTGAGAACTTGTTGCAAACTTATTGTACTACAATTTGTATGAAATTATTTTTTTCTTGCATTAAACGCAAGAGTGGCGTATACTCTAACTTTTTTATGGGCCAATATCGTGAGATGATATGTTCAGCAAAGTTGTAGAAATTGTTGTTATAAAAAACTTTGTAGAACATATTTTTTGTCTAGCTTCAAAGCCTACTGCGATAATTCCAAATTTTAGTAAATAATCGTTTTTCGACTAAAAGTCATTCATTTTTAACTTTAACCAGCTTGCTATGTTCTACAAAGTTGTTTGTTTTGACATTTGCTACAATTTTGCTCAGTACACCATAGTTGTATTTCTTCTTGTTTTCATTTTATAGTAATTTTTCAGTTAAATTTACGCCATATTATAGGCCTTACAACATGAAATGGAGCACCTGAAAAAATATGGCATACCATGACTTGATTCAACACACCTTAGAGTACGTTTAAGGAGAATTTGGGAGAGATGATATTTTTCTATCTTTTTTAAAGCTACTTTCTGTAACATACAGTTTTCAATAAAAACATTCATCAGGAGCTCAAATAGAATCAAAACACACAGAAATCATGGCTATCTCTGTTCAGTATATGACAATTACCACGTGTTTTCATAGAAAAACGCTTAATAGGATATTAGTTAATTTTTATTAAGTTTCGAGCTTCTTCAGGTAAATCAAACTGTGTCTCACCACGAGTTGTACGTCTGTTGATAAGTGAGATTACGGGATCGGAGGTGAGGAAGAAGCCACTTGAAAACGTATTCAAAACTGACAATACGTTTGAACTTCCTTGCATGCCGTTCCCAAAATTTTCTTAGGGAAGGTCCATTAATTATGCCACGTGGTAGGGGAGGGGGGTTTTGGGAAAACGTGACGATCCTTACAAAAAAAATTGAAGGTCCATACAAATAACATGACAAGGGGAGAGGGGGTTATAAAAAGTCACTTTTGCGTGACGTAATTAATGGACGGTCCCTTATGTACTTATTTCTCGTTTGCTGGGCTTCCTCATTCAGCATCCCTTAAGGCAGTGCAGCAATCCTGATAATATCGCTACCGTGTAATAGTAGATTATGCACTGTAGGAGAAAGCACATGCCAATCGTACAAGCCACGATATATCCTAAATGTATCTTTAGCAAATTGTCCAAAAGCTTCTGCTTCAATTTCTCAGTTCAGGTTGACGACTTTTAGAAGAATTGCGAATTTCGTTAAAAGGTGTTTATCAGGAGCCCTGTGATTTCGACAACTACATTTACTTCCCTAAAAAATCGGCGAGGTGCGTTCCATTGAGTCTCAATCCCAACCTTTCTTTGAGAGCCTACCGGATTGACATCTGGCGGTTCTTCAATATCACATTGTCCTTACTGACACGCCACGAAGGCTTAGGCAACGTCAACCGATAGCTGATATTCAACAATT
>JASCZW010010423.1:0-36855 GCA_034211315.2 Aedes japonicus
GTTTGACCAATTTTAACCGTTCCACCCTTTATAGTCCGTACTAAGTTGAGTGGACTACACAGTTTGATTGTTAAGTTTCGACCATTGTTTGAAAATGGCTAAAACCTAATGTTCATTCCAAAAATGGAACTTGCCTCCAACGAAGTTCCTTTTCATTCATCCAACCTCAACTGCAACATTGTTGTATCCGAATGAACCAGCATTAGCACAGTCTCGCACAGCAATAAAACCATAGCCATAACTATCACATATGATCATTTCAAACCCCAACCCGTAGAAGGAAATGGGGTCAATCCACTGCCGACGATCGCGCCCTGCTGCAGTTCCACAGACCCAATGCTAGGACATCGAGATCAGCCCGGCCAAATGATAATTGGCAATAATTTACAGTAGCAGGGTTGAACGTGTGAGTACACGGTAGCCATCACACCCCACTTCAATTAATGCAGGGCTACGGAAAGTGCGAAAACAAGGCTAATAAACGGTTAGGCTCTTAATGGAACTTTTGACTTGACCAGTCAACCGATCAGCAACTTCGACGGCTTCGCGTGCACCGTGTTTTCATTCGAGCTTCTTTTTCCTGTTTGTGGTGGCGTCAAGCTTGCACACATGTCGGCACCTCCGGGCGGCTCTTGATAAAGCGATCATCAATTTGTTAGTTTCTGGTTTTCACTTTTGGTCAGCGTCGAGTCGAGTCGATCGATCACATGGCAAATGCTCGGATTGCGTCAATCGTTGTTGCGGAAGTGCTAGCGCGATCAGAATTTTTTACGATATGCTAATGTCCTCAGGTTTTGGTTTTTTTTTCGCTCAAGCGAGTGACGATCTTGAAGACTTGAGAAAGGAATTCGGGTATCTGGTAAAGATCAGGATTCACGACGGTTCAACCCTTTGTCTCGAAATTTTTTCTTCAACGACAAGAAGAACTC
Source organism: Aedes japonicus (assembly GCA_034211315.2). Classification (NCBI taxonomy): domain Eukaryota; kingdom Metazoa; phylum Arthropoda; class Insecta; order Diptera; family Culicidae; genus Aedes; species Aedes japonicus. The sequence continues at coordinate 930 of JASCZW010010423.1, forward strand.
GATCGCCTTTCCTCGTTTGGTGGTTGTCTTGTACTACACAGTAAATAGTTAGCTTTTCCTGTTTGGAAATGGTAGGCAAAAAGCGGACATCGAATGCTCATTCACTACGTTCGACTGTCAGCAATCTGAACCGGTTGACGCACACCCATGTCTGTACGAGGTAACCTAATACCTTGGGCTCAGGCAGTGGCCATCGCACGGGCCTCCACCACTGTGCCGGAGACGCAACGGAGGGAATCGAATTTCCACACGAGTGTTTCGGTTGTTTGATTTCTGCAACTTTTACCCCCGTTCATTTAGTTCATACCGTAAGCTTAGACAATGACGTGTACGAACACATAAATCGAATCACATGTGACGACTGCATGCAGAGATTGAGCTCTCGTGATGGTCATTCTAGTATGAAGCTACGGAAAGAGAGACAGAGAGAGGTTGATCATTGAACCAATCTGTTGATATATGCACATTGTCAAACCACGCTGGCCACTACTGGATGTGACGGTGTTCGGGTGGCTGAATTCCACTAATACCGTTAGAAAATTGAAAGTGAATTACAGAGAAAGGTGTGAGTTGGATGAACTGGGCAACAAGACACATCTGAGATGACCGTCAGCTTATTGACATAAAAATTACCAGCCAGAATAAAGACGTTTCATAACGCAAAAAAAAACCCTCAAACACGTGGAGAAGTGAGACCATTGAAGGCCACCTTCACGTACATACGGCTGACAAGTTTTGAGGATTTACTTCTCGTTCTACATCTGGTTTTTGCGGAACTTCGCTCGGATGTTAATGAGTGAACGATGTTGATGGAAATATACGCACCCCAGTATGTGTTCGTCTACTTATTTTTTTGCTGCCAACACTTGAGCTGTCTGTCACTCGTCATCGCCACGTAGAATCATATTTTACCTGCTGCTGCTGCCGGTGACTGCTTACGCTTTTCCTCAAGCCCCGTGCTCCCCCTTCCGTCACCGGAGGGAAGTCAGTCTGACTCTTGATGCTGCTGCTGCTGCTGGTGCTGCGACACTTAAGGTTGGAGCGTCTCAACAACAGAGCATCATCATCGGACGGAGCGGAGGCTGGTTGGCTGATGATTGCTATTTTGCGATTGCCATCAAACCATCTATGCTTGCATCATCATCCGCGAATGGGAGGCACTCGACTAATCTTGACTGAGGTTCCAGTTTTGTCTTCTGAGATCAGACGCGAGATGTAAACCTCCGAGCACGTGTGAAAAATGCGATTATTGATGAGAGTGTCAGATAGCTGGTTGACCTTCACGGCTGGACAAGAGGGTCTGCTGCTGTTGTTGTTGTTGCTGTTAGACGGCGGGGCATGGAAGCTGTGTACTCTCGAAGTTACTATCGACTGCGTTGAGAGTTGAATCTATTCTAGGTATCTGTCTAGATCTATACATAATTCGCCATAAATCATTCTTGATCCACGAATTTATTTGGCAATTTATAGATACATTAATCTTTAGTGTTCATAGTACGCAGTAGAAACTGTTCTTATGGATTGTTTAGTTAAATATTGGAAGAGAGTAAAACTGATTTATTTGCTTTTGTTGTGCTGTTTTTTTTTAATTTTTTTATTCCTTTATTATCGAGACTTTTAGCCCTGGGCATGTTCATCTCCCTACGTTGTCGCTCAAATACGTTTTGGGTATTTTCGTAACTTGTCTGGGGGTGAGATTCGAACTGGAAACATTGGCGTGAGAGGTATGGATGTTAACCACTATGCTGGGGTTGCCTCAAGATCAATGGGTCGTATTTGCGGGCAATTAGTAGGGGAAAATTCATCTAATTCCTAACATACTTGACAATGTTTTCACGATATCTATAATAGAATGAACATAACAGCATCAGGCTAAATCCTTTGGGAGCCTTAAACTTTCACCGTTAAACTGAAGAAAAGATCCATGAAAAATTGAAATTCGTTACCTAAAGAACGTATTTAGGACTCATAGGACTCTCTTCAAAAATTTGTAAAAAATGACAATGATTCATAAAGTACAGCAATGTTATCCATACTTAATACAAATTTTAGCAATAAAATATCAAAAATGTACCGTTATATATTTTGGGTATGACTGATTGTACGGATTAACCATAAACATATAACAAATGTTCTATAAAAGGTTCAATATCATTCCTTAAACTTGTAAATTTTATCCTTACAATGCAACGTTTGTGAACTAAAATAGATGCACATGATCAATACATTATTAAAAATATTCCATAAATAAATCGCCAATGATCTATAATAGGTTTGAAATGTGGTCCATAGCAAATCAAATTTGTTCATTTGAAATAATAAGTATAATCCATAAATTATGCCGGAACTATTCCAACTTTGGGTTTTTTTTTACTTTTGGCTACGGGGAAATCGATGCTTGATTGAGGTACTACTCAGATTTATTAACAAGCCCGTTCCTTTAGCTATGCGCCTCAAATATTGGTGTAAACGAAGGATCGCGTTGGAGAAAATTTGCAAGGCTGACTTACTTTAGCTATCTCACGTTCTTTTACGACCGCAACTGTGACACATGTGCCCCAATAAATTTGGTAAAGAGCACACGCGCATGTGAAGAACTGCAGGCAATATTGGTATTTCTAGCACTTGAAGTAGAGCACAACAAATGGTGGTTACCATGTACAATATAGTGTGTCTGACTGAGCAGCTGTTTGATCATGCCAAAAGATTATCATTCTCTTATGAATCGTTTAAAAACATTACTGGACGTTCATCTGAAAACCAATTTTTGGCTAAATTGTAGTTGAGGAAATTGTCTATACGAACAATTTTTTAACAAAAGAATAGCTTTCTCCATAGTACTAGCAGTTTCGTATTTAAAAAAATCTTACTAGTGTTAGTTTTTTTTTATCAAATGTGCATAAATTTCAAGATGTTGTTTAGGGCATGATTTAAAATCGTTTAAGCATTGCAGAGAGAACACTTCAAAATTTGCATCAGTATAACCGGAATGTTAGGGACCAAACATTTGAAAAAAAAAATAGCAACCAAAACTGCTGAGCATCTTGGAGTCAGATCTGAGCTTTATGGTCCCCTTCGAGCTCGAGGTAGACAACCCAATGTATCGGTTCGAGATATTTTGGCTCTACGTGATCGGCAGTTTAAGATGAACTGAAACAAAAATATGCTTTTCACCTGCCACTTGCACTTTAGCCCACACATGCTAGTATTCTTTCAATTGTGTCTTCACCATAATTTTGAAGTAATATTTCATTGAAACAGCAATTAAGATAAACAAACATGTGTACGAACAAGAATATCTGCAAAAACGATTGCTACCGTTGATCAAAAGTGATGACTATCCAGCTCTGTTTTGACTTGATTTGGCCTATTTGCACTATGCGAAATCTTTCCTGGAATAGTAGAGGTCAAATGCGTGCGAAACATAGCTAATCCGTAGAACTGTTCATAACTTCGCCGGATAGGAAAATACTGTGCTCTGGTTAAGCGGAAACTCTTCAAAACTAAGAAAAAGCAAATCTGATCAATGATATCAAGAGAGGATACCGTACGGTACCCCATGGCAAGTGTACCTCAGAAAACTTGAGAATTTTACAGATAGAAAGATTAACATTTCAATCAACTGTGTTTACTATATGTTTGTATAACTCTATTATACTGATATAAACAATCGGTTTGGTTGAATTATCTTTAGATATTTTTTGCTGCCATTATTCTAGTGTCTGGAATTTATAGTGGACAGATTTTATCAGTTCACGCGCAGAAGATTACAGGATCCCGACCCCAACCCTTCAGAAAGTTGAGGAGGAAACTGGTCGGTTGAAAAACAACAAAGCTGCTGGATTTCCCAAGCGAGCTAGTAAAAAACGGCGGTGAAGCTTTGGCCACTGGGCTTCACTGGGGAATTATCAAGATTTGAGAGGAGGAATGTTTGCCGGAGGATAGGATGGAAGGAATAGTGTGTCCCATCTATAAAAAGGGCGACAAGCTGGATTTCCGGAAAAACTGACGTGGTTGGTCAAAGCAACGATGGATCGAGTGATGTGTGTCGTCCGAGTATCAGGGACGCCCTCGCGTCCCTTCGAATCTCGGAGTGGGTTACGGCAAGGTGATGGATGGTCGTGTTTGTTGTTTAACATTGCATTGGAGGGTGTGATTCGAAGAGCTGGGATAGACACGAGTGAAAACAAAATACATGAAGGAAAGAGGTTCTTGGAAAGACAATGTTCGCCTCCTTCAGATCGACGGTGATGAAATCGAGGTATTAGACGAATTCGTGTATCTGGACTCATTGGTGGCCGCCAATTACGACACCAGCAGAGAGATACAAAGGCGCATTATGACTGGTAATCGTGCCTACTTTGAATTCCAAAGGACGCTAAGATCGAACAAAGTTCGCTGAACTACAAAGTTGACCGTCTACAAGACATTTATTAGACCGGTAGTTCTCTACGGCTACGAAACATGGACATTGCTAGTGGCGGACCAAGGAGTCCTTAGTGTCTTTGAACGGAAAGTGCTACGTACGATCTACGGTTGAGTGCAGATGGAAGACAGCACGTGGAGTAGGCGAATGAACCACGAATTGCATCAGTTGCCATCGTACACATGTCGAATGAACGTCGAAATAGCGGGAGGTCAAAATTATGTTGCTTATCCTCATCCTATGCGCACGCCATTTCCGTAATGGTGCTTTGAATTGAAAGTACTACTGAAGATATACTGAAGACTCCTCGAGTCGGGAAAAGTAAAAATCTCTCGAAGCTTCATGAAATACCATATTAAACCGTCAAATTTTCCACTGCTTTCTGCTGTTAACAATGGTCAGCGATGTACAAATGCACGTGTAAGTAAACACAGAGCACAAGCTTTCAATTCTCTATTTTTATCTGCTGCTGACAATGGACAGCTAGGTAATGGAACTACCTACGCTGCAGTTACAACTGATGCAATGCAAAATTCTAACAGAAATGTTGCATATTTTGACCTAGGTAGCATAACCACTCCTAAAATGGATTTTTCACAGAAATCATTAAGTGATATGACTAATCGAATGTTAAATGCAAACTCCATGTTGGATGCAATTCAAACTGGTATACAATTTGCAAACAACATTATCATGACCCTTAAATTCAGCGAATATTACGACTCAATATTACGACACTGAATATTTCTCAAAACAGGTAATAAAATAAAAAGCGATCTTAATTATTTTGTATACCGCAAGGATTGTCAAACATCAAATTCTTTCTTCATTTGATACTAAAGTTTTTGAAACTTTAGGGGTTTCTGTTGAAACAAAATTTGATCAACTTACACTATTAGCTGCCTATTTACCATTCCAATGCGTAGGCCAGCAAAAGAATTTTTTAGAGGTGACCTTCAGAAGCTTACCGGTAATAGGTCAATTCTTGATTATTTGTGGTTTTAATGCAAAACACCGTTTGCGGAATAATGTTCAAAGCAATTCCAATGCTAATATATTATTTGATAATTGTTCTGCGGGTTATTACACTATCCAATATCCAAACAGCCCAACTTGCTTTTCTTTTGCAAGAAATCCCTCAACTATTGATTTGGTCTTAACTGCTTCATGTCAACTTTGTAGCCAATTGGTTACCCATGCTGACTTCGGTTCGGATTACTTTCCAGCAACTTTTGAAATATCCCAAGAAATAATTTTTAATCCCAACAGTTCTACCTTCGATTACCAGAATGCTGATTGGAACCAATATCGAACATTTATGGAATATAACGTTGATCCTTATATTCCTTTGGAAAATAAAAAAGATAGCGGTAATGGTCTTGAATCTCTGACTACTTATAAAGTCGAAGCAGGAGCTGTCTCAGTTCTAAAAGCGAAATAAAGTTCAATTCAATTATAATAGACGACCATCTTCAGCTTTTGATCGATCTGGAAAATATTCGTAGAAGACAATATCAAAGAACACTCGATCCCGCCATGAAGGTTGTCTGGCGAGATTTGCAAACACAAATTAAAAACGCTTCTTCCCTGAGGAACATAAAATTTGAAAATAATGTGTCAAAATTAGACCCAAAAGCCTATTCTAGCGCTTAAAGAAGGTGATAAATATTTTTAACAAATGTGGAAAAAGCTCAAAAACTTCCTAAGCAGTTTGAGAGCTTCCATGATTTCAGTTTGGGTCTTACTAGTCCTTTTCACAATCAGGTTGCTCGTGATTATCTGAATATTTGCACCCGGGAAAATATTTTTGATGAATCAAGGGGCAGTGATTTGGAAGAAGTAAAAACTATAACTAAAAAGTTCAAAAATATGAAAGCTCCAGGTGATGATGGAATTTTCGGTGCACTCATCAAAAAACTCCCAGTGAGTACTTTGTCTTGCATGGTAAAACTATTTTATAAATGTTTTAATTTAACATATTTTCCTGACAAATGGAAAAATGCCAAAGTTGTTCCAAATTTGAAGCTCGAGAAAGATCCAGCCAAAGCTTCTAGCTACAGACCAATAAGTTTACTTCCTTCAATAAGTAAACTTTTTGAAAACATAATTTTGAATAGAATGATGCTTCACATCAAAACAAACTCAATTTTCGCAGATGAGCAATTTGAATTTCACCATGGCCATTTAACTACTCATCAACTCATAAGTGTTACTAATTTGATTCGTTCAAACAAATCTGAAGGCTGCTCCACTGGAGTTGCTTTTATAGGCATAGAATAAGCATAGTGTTTGACATGATTGATTGCTAAATTGAAAAACTTGAATTTTCTGCTCTATATTAAAAAAATTATTCAAAATTTCATTCAAATTCAAATTAATTCAAACTGACAGAACTCTGCAGGTAAATTATCAGAATTTCAAATCCGATCGACTACCTGTTAGAGCTGGAGTTCTTCAGGGTAGCATTCGTGGGCCGATTTTATGTAATATTTTTACTTCCGACCTCCCTGATTTGCCTCAGGGTTGCCAGAAATCTTTGTTTGCCGATGACACAGGCATTTCCGCTAAAGGAAAAAGTCTTCGCATTTGCGATCTTCGTCATTTGCAGGATGCTGCAGAAAAGTTGAAACATTTTCTCTTCTTATTTACAGAAATGGAAGATTTCTCCCAACGCTTCCAAAACTCAACTTATAATATTCCCACCTAAACCTAGAGCATCGTTTTTGAAACCTAGCAGTAGTCACATAGTTACTATGAAATACCTTGGTCTAGTACTTGATCAAACGTTAAGTTTTAAAGATCATATTGAAGGCATTCTATCCAAATGTAATACATATATGAAATGTTTATATCCTCTCTTATAAACAGAAAATCAAAACTTTGTCTGAAGAACAAACAACTAATATTTAAACAATTTTTTTAGACCAGACATGCTTTATACTATTCCAATATGGTCTAGTTATTGTGCTACCTGTGAAAAAACATTTCAAACTATTCAGAACAAAGTTTTGAAGATGATTTTGAAGCTGCCGTCTAGGTACAGTACTAACGAATTACAAAGAATATCGAATGTTGAGACTTCAGAACATAAGTCCAACAAAATAATTATTAATTTCAAACAAATCGTTGCAATCTTCTTTTGAAATGATAAATTACCTCTATGCTTGATTAAAATTGATTTTAATTTGTTTTTAGTTTTAAGATTATTATTGCTATACTGACACGCAGGAATAAAAAAACTGTTTAATAACTGAACTTCTAAGGCATGAACAATGAAAACAAAATTAGGTACATATTTTAACAATTCAGGCTGATACGTAACGGTAGTAGTTAAGGCATTAACATGGAATGTAAATATCGATAAATTTGGAACAAATAAAAAGTTAAAAAAAGGATTTGAACGCGCAATTTCAACTTTTACTTTCATGAAAATACAGATCTGCTCTTCTTAATTTTTGGAGTTTTACTGTTGATCGATTAGTTTAGTTCTTATGTGCACAACCAAACAAAGGAAAGATATGAAGGAAATATTCCGATTCAATCTAGAAGAATTATTGACTGAATTAATAGAGCATGTTCATTTGAAATTTGGCAGGGAGATCCTAAATTGACGGTTCTGGTGGTGTTGTGGTAAGCTCGGTTGCTTCTCATCCCAGGCGTTCTGAGACGAACAATCTCTTTCTTCCTTCGGAAGGGAAATGCGCCGTAGGTTTGGCAAACCAGCCTCAGACTGAAAGTCATTCGAACAAGAAAATAGGAACTAAATCCTCATCTACTAGCTCCTTTCAATTTCGTTTACAAATTTCGAAAAAATCTCCCGCTTATCCCACCGTCATTAGCATACCCACCGCTGCATTGACTGCTGCCGGCCCAGCAACCAACACCACTGTAATCCCTCGGACAGCTCCCAGAGCTCGGATTCAACTTTTCCCTTCTCGTATTTGCCACAACTTATTCATGTTTCTACCTTTGCTTCTGCAGCCCACCGACCGATCGAAACATAAACAGCAGCGAAAACGCGAATAAAAACACACCTTTCTCTGGCCATGTGTTGGTTAAGCCGCGATCGATCGGTGTGGCATGCCTGCCAGTGCCTGCAACAGTGACTACACTGACGTTGGTTTTGTTGTTGTTGTTGTTGATTCAATTTTAGCACACTATTTTTGTTGTACTTTTGTTTTCTTCCCTTTCCACTAAGCTGTTCGTTGGGTATAAAAGTGCTTTGCGATCATATGTTTTCGAACGAAGAGGACAACAATGAAATCGGTTCGGTGTAACAACAAGCTCCAGCAAATAATGGTTTAGTAGTGGATCGTGGATCTTACTTGAATTCCTTTGCGTGATGGATTTCGAGGTTCTAGATTTGGACGTCAGAAAAAAAAATCCGCAACCTGTCTGTTGTTGATGGATTTCGAGGGTCCCCGATGTGAGTCGCTAGAATGTTCAAACTCGTGTTGCAGGGGTTCCTCTCGATGGTCGGATGAACTCGTTCGTTCACTGGATGTGTGATGGTTTCGTATCGCAACTCGTTTTATTTTTTGTTATTTCTTTCTATGGCACACTACAACACTTGATTCGGGGGACTACTTCAATAGAAGCAATGGCGTCTAGACGCGCTGATTACAAAAAAGAAGTCTAATATTGAAGGCACACTACGTAGCACACCACCTGACTAAAACTAGTTTCGATTGCACTTTTCACTCTTGTTGGCGCTTGCTGGCAGCCAAGATCCTCACCGTGAAGAAACTGTATGCACAAACAACCTGCTCTCTTCTTGTCAAATTTCAAAGGCGCACTTTCTTCCGATGGATCATATTGCGCGCTCTATTTCGACCGTTGACGGTGACACTTGATTACACACACATTGCACACTGGTTAATTTCGATCGATACAATCCCGGGACAACAGCTGAAAGGTCGTCGCTATCACTTTCGCCATTTAATGCCGCTCAAGGCACTTGGGTTTCACTTTTCCACCAACAACTAATTCCCTAGGTGCTTCGATTCCGCAATCAGCACAACATAAAAACAAACCAACGCACTTTTGTCACACTAATCAATTCGCTACGTTACGCACAAAATCGATTTTCCTCCCTGGAAATCAAAATAATTTCCAAACACGCACCAAATCATCCACGCATATCACAAACAAACAAAAAAAAAACTACATTAAACGCAAACAACAAGCCCCCGAGAAAAACTGGCATCCGGAATTGCAACTCTCGAATCCCAATCCGAAGAGATTGTAGTAAAAAAAAAAAGAGGAAAAATACACACTAGCCACTCGCGGTAGGCATTAAGCACTCAAGACACGCGCACAAGACCAAGCGATCGATAAAGAAACTCGTTGAAAACTAAACCGAATAGCAAAGTTTCGAAAATGTTTAATACCACGACGCTCACAGCACAAGATTGCGACTTGCGACGACGACGACGACGACGACGATCGGTCCACGGAACAACCCGATATCCCTACAGAGCGCCGCAGCACACAGCGGTGGAGCCTTCTTGAGCGGAGCAGAACCGTGGTGGAGGAGATCGCGATCGCCGCTCTCTGGGCTGTGAGTTTGGTTGGGAGAGCGCTTTACGGATGGTTGGTTGTTTAGTTAGTGCATAAAAAACCACTAAGGGGGCATCGATAGTCTCTTTCTCTCTCTCGACCATGCTCTTTGCTATCGCCGGGCACGAGTGTGTGCCATTATTGATGGTTGGTTGGACGCATGGTGAGTATATACAGGTGTTCTGATGGGCCAAACTTTTGTATGGGGAATCCAATAAGTTAGATTATAGTTTGATTTGAAAATGAAGCTCCCGCGAACCCCTTGATAAAGTTGATAGAGTCACGAAGCTAGAACACCTATACTTACTCACCTTGGTCGGTCGGTCGGTCAGTTGCTCCCAGTAAAAGAGGTGAGCCACGCGAATGGAGTCTCTCTCGGGAAGCAAGTGAAGTTGGGCACTATGCAGCATATGAGATGAAAATTTTTTTTTTTTTTTTTTTTTTCTTTATTAAAGAGACTTTTAGCCTCCTGGGCTAGTTCGTCTCTTGCGAAGAAATAATACGAGGTCCTGGTGGGGCTTCCCAAGCAGAGTTGTTTTGACACAGTTTTTCTTAAACGTAAAACATTGGGGCCAGTTTAAGGTATTAATACGGCCGGTCTATCCTTATAACAACACATTTTTTGTTGACTTCGTCTTTCGATCGACGGTTGATTTGAAAAAAAAAAAAACGGCTAACTGTGATATGGCTGCGGTGTTAATGTTAATTGGACTACTCGCCGCTGGGTGGCTAAGAGATGTAGCGATAGAGAAACGAACGGAAAACGGAACGGTTTGACGTTCATCGTGGAAGTGAGCTTCCCTACGGATCGGATATGGAAACTGCATCGGGAAAAACGTTGCACCATCACCGGATTGATTCTTGCCCAGGCACCACCTTGCGGCCGACAAGTGACGGAGATTGTTGCTACGAAGACGGAGGAGTGGAAAATCGACTTTGGGCGACAATGGGGCGAAGAGAATGCTGTTTTTGTGGTCGTCAAAAAACATCCTGGGCCGGTACCCCGGGATGCAAAATCCCCGGTTGAGATCTGTACCCCGCTAAGTTGGATGGGGGATTTCATGTAATGTGGTCCCCATGCGTCGAATTTTAGGTTCTAACCCTAGCTCAAGTTGGTAATTATCCTAGTTGTTCCTAACCCTATTTTCTGTTCTTCTCGTTTTAGTGTTTTTTTCGTTATGAGTAACCAGCTGCTGCTGTCGACTGGCTTTTGGGTCTTGTGTTCGTGGATGATACTGTCCGTAATGCAGTTGTTCACGATAGTCTTGATGAGAACTGGCCGTTGGATAACTCCCAGTCGATGACCGCGGGCCATTGGTGGGAGATTCAGCCACACTGGACTGCGGGAACTCGTCTTCGCCTTACGGAAGGGGAATGAGCTCCCATCGTTGGATGCTACTTGATTCTGTGATTTCCGTTTTGCTTTGTTCATGTTTCGAGCGGACTTTGTTGTCCTAGAACGAGGCGGGGACTGGAGACCTGCTTTCTGATGCTCGGTTTCGTTTTAAGTTTAATTGCTGACTTTCGCTTTCGCGGTTTTGGTAGTGATTTCGGTTGTAATTTCTTCGTCGTCGTTGACCTGCGCTTCATATGTTGAAGAACAGTTTAGCATCCTTCAGAAAACGGAAAAGGGCCGCGGTCATAGCCTTGTCATCTCCGAGGACGTCTCGGATACTGCCTGTGATACCGTGTAGAACTCGTAACGGTTCGTAGACTGGACAAACGCACATAAAGTGCTCGACCGTGTTTTGGACCTTACAATAGTTGCATAAGATGTGGAAGGTTGGCCGCCCATATTGTGTGACACCTTGCAGTGTCCCGTTCTTAGTCGCGACAGTATCTTTTGTTCCTTGAGGGATGGTAGATCCTCAAACCTCGAGATTACTCCCTTGATTTTTCGAATGAAAGGGCCTTCAGTGTGACTCCACTTGGTGGCCCAGTACTGTCGGATAATATTCCTAATCCAAAGTTTGACGTCCTGTAACGGGACCTCTCGGGTTAGAAGCTCCCCGTTATGTCCAGTGCTAGCGAGGTGGTCGGCAACAGTATTGCCAGGTACACCGCAGTGCCCTGGTACCCACATAAATGTTGTGCTGGGGGAGCCTGCTGTAAGATTGCCTGTATCCAGGGATGTTGCGGGGTGTCTGCTTGGAGTGCTTCGATAACACTGGCAGAGTCCGAAACGATGACGGTTGGGTTCGTCGATGGCTGATTGACGGCCACGAGGATGGCTGCAGCTTCCGCCGAGAAAACGGAGCATATGTCCGGGATTCTGCTGCTGATGTTGATACTGTCGTCGCTAGAATGAACTCCAAGGCCGACGCCATGACGGGACTTGGAACCGTCGGTGAAAATTTTTTGGTAGTCTGCATACTTGCCCCTTAGAAGCTCAAGAACCGAACATTTCATCTGTGCTGAATTATCTCCGGCCTTGAAACTGCTTTTGATGGAACTCTCCGTCCGGACAAGAGGGTCATCCCACTGTTTCGCTCCGTACCATAGCAGCTCGGCAATGCGAGGCAGCTTAGTACCGTTAATTTTTTGTAGAATGCGGTCGGATTCCTTGATGAGGTAGATTTCCTCACTTCCACTGGTCTTTTCCAAGAAGCTGATGGTCTTGGCGATAATAGCTACGTCGATTGAGAGATCGAACGGTAGGGCTCCGATCTCCACACAGGCCGACACAGCCGGGGTGGATGGTAACAGTCCGGATATAATCCGGAGGCAATTGTTATATATAGGCGCTAGGATCTTAATCAGGTTTTCTTTCGCTATGCAAGTTAGTTCGAGACCGTATGTCAACCTGCTGTCTATGATGGCTTTGGCCACTCGGACACGGATGTCTCGATTGTTGCTCCTGTGTGGCTTGGCGATGGTTTTGAGTAAGTTAATTCTCGTTTTACAACTCTGCTTCAGCTGGTTGAAATGCATGTTGAAGCTGAGGGAGCTATCGATGACTACGCCTAACACCTTGATAGTTCGTTTAAAGGGGATCCTATTGTTGTTGATCGAGACAGCCGAGCTGGGAGAGCGGTGTTTCGTTGGACAAATGATAACGTGGACACTTTTCGTTGCAGAGATTGTAAACCCTCGGTTTTTGGCCCATTTGCCGACGGCGTTTGTTGCGGCCTGGATCCTTCGACGTGGTTCTCTGTGAGTGTTGCCGACAGCCAACAACAAGATGTCATCCGCATATACCAGGATGAACATGCCTTTGGGGAGATCTACGAGATGAAAATGTGATCGTTTAATTTTGTTTCTGTACGTACTTTTATTTCGAAAAATTAAAAAAAAAATTCTAAATTTTAAATATCTCAAGAAATCATTTCTAATTCCATCAGTTCTACTTTCAACTACCATAAAGCTGATTGGGAACAAGCTCGAAAGTTTCTGGAATACAACTTTGATCCTAATGTCGCATTGTAAACAAAAAATGATATTAATTATGCTCTTGAATCGTTGGCTTTTTCGATAGGTAGATCAAGAGCAGCTTCAGTGCCAAAGTGTGAGGTGCAATTCAGTTTTAATTGATGACAACCTTCAGCTCTTGACTCGTCTGAAAAATGAACGTAGGCAGGAATAGCAAAGAACATCTGATCCCGCTATAAAAGTCATATGGCGAGATTTACAAAAACCAATAATAAATGCTTTTCTTCCTTGAGGAACAAACATTATGAAAATAATCTTCCGAAATTAGATCTGAGTTCCAAACCATTCCGGAAACTCTCTAAAATCTTGAATAAAAAAACCTCAACGCCTATACCAGCGCTTAAGGAAGGTGATAAAATTCTGCTAATAATTGCGGAAAAAGCTCAAAAACTTGTTAAGCAGTTTGAGAGCTCCCATAATTTCAGTTCAGGTCGTGCTAGTCCTATTGAGGATCAGTTTTCCAGCGTGTATCTGATTTTTTTCTCTCTCAAAAAATTTTTTGATGATTCTGATTTGAATGAAGTAAAAACTATAACTTAATAGTTTCAAAATATTAGAGTACCAGGTGATGATGGAATTTTCTATATCATCATCAAAAAACTTCATGAGAATACCTTGTCTTTCTTGGTAAAACTCTTAAAGAGATGTTTTCATCTGGCATACCTTCCAGATGAATGGAAAAATGCATAAGTCTCACCTATTTTGAAGCCAGATAAAAATCCAGCTCAAGCTTCTAACTACCGACCAATTTGCTTTCTTCAATAAGTAAGCTTTTTGAAAAAAATAATTTTAGAGTTTCAAATTTAATTCGTTCATGCAAAGCTGATGGCTGCTCCACTGGAGTGGCTCTTCAAGACATAGAAAAAAATTCGTCAATGTTTGGCATGAAGGCGTGATAGCAAAACTGAAAAATTTGAATTTACCGCTTTTTATCATGAAACTAGTTCAAAAATACTTAACTGATTGAACTTTTCAGGGCTGCAAAATGGTGAGTTGACAACTATGATGGAGCGTGCGTCCCCGCAACATAGCTCTGGTCCTCACAAGTTCCTACCTCATGCTTCCACGGGTCAACAGATGACAAAGACCGCCAGCTAAGGGTTGCGTACTTAGCTGGTAGTGCAGCCTGGGCACTGTTGTCCTTCTGACTTTAGCTAGATTGAGGAGGTGCGTGCCGAGCGTCTGTCCACCAAGGAGGTGCGGCTCAAACAGCGGCTGAGTAAGAAACGCTGTATCTCGTCAGCTATACCTTATGAGGCAGTCCCACCAACGCAATGTAGCCAGCGCGGTAAGATAGCATGCTGAAGTCTTACCCTACCACGAAAAATGTAAGTATTCTTTATTTTGTGAGATTTTTCCTCATTTTATTGCCCACAACTATTTTATAAGGAACAGTAGAAATTTGCAATATCCCAGTACATCTACTAGTGCAAATAAAAACAAAAATAAATGTGTTAATTGAATCTAAAGATCAGTATAGCCGTGAAATTTTCATTTTGTCTTAACTTTTTATAAATCATTTATGCTAAAAATGTCTACTGTTCCTTTAACAACTATATAACGGGGATTCCCTGAGGAGAGGGGGGGGGGGGGGAGCCTAAGGCAGTCGAAGGATTTGTTGACTGGACAAGGGTTCGTGAAGTCGCCAGTCCCTTGTCATGCGAAGACACGTGGCCTTCTGGCCGTAGTCTTCCGAAGGTCCTCACTGAGATCGGCTGACCCTGCTACAAGAAGCCATCACGTAGGCTATTCTCTCAGAACAACCTGCTGAGAATAGTCCTGCAGCCATAGGTAATCCTTGCACTGATGGTGGGTTCTTATAACACATCACATCACATCACATCACTTAACTGATAGAACTTTCCAAGTAAGTTATCGGAATTCTAAATCTGCTCAGTTGCTTGTTGGAGATGGCTTTCCTCAGGGTAACATTTTTTGACCAATACTAGGGTAAGGGGATGTAATGTTAGCCTAGCTCCTTCATTCGGCTTGTACTAACGGTGTCATTAATTTAGCGATAATCAACAAAATCATGTTGCTATTAGGATGACCGATGTAATCCGAAGCAATTGGAACAATATTAATCTACTTGTAATTGGTCTCCTCCGCGTAATTTTCGATTTCTTGAACTTTTGCGCCATTATGATTTCACTGGTTAAGCTGAAAAGACGATCTACACGATCTTTAAGTGATCTAAATTAGGCTTAGTTGAATCGACAAAGCAAATAATGCAGACAATTGTTACACGTTTCAAACTAACTGTTCACATAGCTCAAATAACAATAATTTTACAAGAAAATAGTTAATCCAATGTTGAGGACATATTTTTCTATATTTTCCCAACTATGGCCTGTTGTATCAATAAAGTTAAAAAAAGGATGTTGTTGGTTAAATTTTAAGTGGAAATGTATGAGTTTGCGTATGTTTATATTCAACAACAACACAAAATCATTGTATAGTGAATTATTTTATATGAACATCACTTAAGTGTTTCGAGGCAGTTTTACTTTAGTTTGTTTTGTGAAATGTTGTATTAAGTAAATCGAATACAGCTGGCAATGCCTCAATTCATAAAATTAGTAAAAAACGTACAAATCCTGCATTAAGTAATATATCCATCGAATGGGACGAAGTTGCATTCATGAATAGACCCAATATGATGCTTATAAGCCGACATTAAATTCATATCCCTCGAATGTTTCTGACTTTATAAAAAGAGTTGTGTAACTTTTTATGATACATACTACCAAATGTCTTATCAAACTTATCTTAGCAAGTGTCTTACAGGTTGAATCTCACTTACAGCTTAAAAACTTCATGAGTTATAATAAAAAATGTAATCGATCATTGCATAATAGGCTGAGTCTAGGGCCACATACCCTTTGTAACATTTTTACTTCAGATCTCCCTGATTTACCTCAGGGCTGTCGCAAATCTTGCTTTGCTGACGACACAGGCATTTCCGCTATAGGAAAAACTCTTCGTGCTGTATAAAGGAGGCTTTAAAAAAGCTCGAACTTTTACAGATTATTTTCATAAATTAAAGATTTCTCCCAATGCTTCCAAATCTCAACAAATAATATTCCCACTCAAGCCTAGAGCTGCGCTTTTGAAACCAAGTAATAGTCATATAGTCACTATGAACGAAGTTCCAATTTCTTGGTCAAATCAAGTAAAATATATTGGACTGATATTTAATCAAAAATTAACTTTTAAAGATCACATTGAGGGCATTCAAGCCAAATTTAATTAATATATGAAATGTTTGTATCCTCTTATAAACAAAAAATCAAAACTTTGTTTGAAGAACAAACTTCTAATATTCAAACAAAATTTTAGACCGGCCGTGCTTTATGCTGTACCCATATGATCTAGTTGTTAACAATTGTGCTACTAGGAAAAAAACACTTCAAAAGATTCAGAACAAAATTCTAAAAATGGGTTTGAAGCTGTCACCCAGCTCAGTACTACTGAATTACATAGAATTTCGAACATTGAAGCTCTAGAAGAAATGTCCAACAAAATAATTAATAATTTTAGACAAAAATCACTGCAATCTTAAATAACAATGATCAACTTTAAAAAAAATCAACTTTTATTCTTACACACAGGCAAAAAAATCCTGTAAGTGCCGAACCCGCCAAAGGCTGAAAGGCACTATAATATAGAAAGAAATGTAGAAGGAGATGTTTGCTCATCACCATGAGTCACCAAGAGTGCACATTAATGTTCTTGCTAGAATGATAGATATGAAGAGAAAATGTTTAAAGTTCCGTCAGTGTACGGCAGGTAGGAAATCAAACAGATGTTTGAAAGTTGAGTGAAAGAGCATGTGTCCAGTGGTTCTCGAACCATGGACGTCATCCTTTGCGTAACTTCACCCACGGAGAATATATAGCATAACGATTAAAGTATGAAAGAAAGAAAGAAAAAAAATCCTGTTGAAAAAAATGAATAGACAAGGTAAAAAAAACATAAACACAATTAGATATAAATCATTGCATATAAGATTGAAATATCAAGCAGAAGCACCTAGGATAATAAATGAAAACAAAATAATGTAAAAAAATTGGAATAAATGAAGATTAAAAAAAATCATTTACTTATTTGTAGAGAGACTTGATAAGTTCCAAGCACCCAAGTCACAAACAACAGAACAAAGTCAGTAGCTCATTGTATCTTGTGCTCCACTCCTAAGCATCTTGCTATGAGGTACCAAGTGGTTACCCACCAACCGATTGCCTGCTGATTAGCCAAATTTGAAAAACCTCTGTGTTGATTTATTTCAAATTAAAATGTTCTGCCCACCACATTTCACAAAATACGATTTATTGAATGGGTTGGAGATAATGAAATCATTAGGTAAAAGACCAAATTTCCCCCGGAAAGTACAGAACAGATGAGCATGGATATCAATAGAAGCATAAATTTGTCAAAAGGCATGAAATGCTACTAGAGAACCTAATTTCACAAATTCCTGCAATCGTTATTTAGGGGGATTAGAATAGATTGCTCTGGAGGAAGTTCATATTCCCTGATGCAAATATTGGGTCCAGTAATAAAATAATTATAGTTGTACAAATTGCAAAAGAAAAGAAAGTCTGCAAAAAAAAAGAAGTCTGCTAGATGAAATAGCTTAGAACAGTTGAGTTGATGCTTTGTTATTGAGCGTAGCGCATTTTCTTTAATATTGGTTATCTATCGCACCAACGAAAAAACAATAAAGCTGCTTCCCGATGAGATTTGATAATTCGCCGAGTGTGGTGGGCTTGTGGTGGGGATCATAATGAATTATGATCTATACTATTGGATTGTCATACACAATTTGCCACCATATCATGGTGGCAGCCATTATCCCATTCTGTGAGTGGCTCCAAAAGCATCCTTGTTGTTGGTATGAATCGATTCGAATTAAAAATCGGTTTTTTATATATGAACATTACACTAGACGAGGTATAAATTTAACTTATCGTTTTCCAAAACAAAATCTGCTGACACCAAATCCTGTTTTCTTACATCCCAGTGATGTCCTGGGACATGCAGAGAGGTGGTTTTAGCTTCCAATAAAGCGAATATCACGCCTACATATTCCTACCGTTTCCTCAATTGCCCTGCGTTCAGCTGAGGCCAGCACTGGTATTGCCTTAGTTTGCGATCGTTGGTTTTAATACAGTGGGGGGAACTGAAAATTTATTTTCGTAAATTAGCTTTCTCTCGTTGCTTAAACATGGATTATGTTTATAGAAATGCTATCATTACACCTTTTTGTATAATGCACGAACTGAATTTCAGCATGATCAGCCAATCGCGGATTCTCTTGTATCGAACCCATGCATGATGGTCTTACTGCTGGCATGGATGGTAAAAAATAAAAGTTAAAGTAATGTCGAGAGTTATAACTTAATACTCATTAATCAAGTACCTTCTCACGAGACAATTTGGCCTAGTGAGATCAACCACAATTTCAGTATCAGCTCTTCCCAAAAATGCAGACTCAAATCCCACGTCAGAAACATTAAAAAAAACTCTGGACAACTTCCCGGGTTCCTTTTTTTCAATAACATTTCGAGTCGATAAAATAGATCTGTCAATCATTCATGCAACTACCAGAAAGAAGTGTTAAAAAAATTTAAAACAAAATGTGAGTAGCGCTTTGAATTGTTTTCGTACAATGCATGAATGTGCGAACAGATTCTGTGTGCTGTGTGAACAGATTTTTCGTATTTTTTACATTTAAGGGTGTACCATTAATAACGAAGGTATCCTCATAAAAACAACAAATCAGGTTCGTTGCAGAAAACAACAAATAGATTCGTTTGTTCAACCTTGGATTTCGCAGTATAAATTAAAATTAATGTGCTGCATGTTAGTCCCCAGCAGCATCTGTTGGTTTTTTGTGTAACAACAGCTGATCTGACAATAACCAATCATCAATCAATGGTCAATTATGCTTGTGCTCAAATGACTAATTTACCGGTAGTACGTGTAAAGGATTCTTATGTGGTCTACTGATTTGGGAAAATTGAAAACCCGTTCATATCAAAACCACGATCGCATCACTTATTAAACATCCAGCGAACCCTGACCTATTAACAAAAACTTCCTCCCATGATCTCTGTGTGGATGCAGACGTGAAAACGGTCATAATAAACAACAAAGGTTACACTAATATTACTTTCTCATTCTCATCTGATTGCAAGGACGTAGCCTGCGCTGATATTGATCATTAAAATATGTAATCATTTAAACTTGTGCAACGAAAATGGACGGTCAATTCCAGCTCCATTCAAATGGTTCATTGTACAATTACACTAATTCTGCTCTATCACGGAGGAGTATTTGAATTGGCAAACAGGCTAAGCTAAGCTTAGCTGTTCTTTGGCAGAATTCTGAATAAATCACTTCATTAAGCCAGCAACTCCATCATCCATTTTCTCAAATTAGCTTGATGTCGTCAACAAATGACCATTTTTTTTTTCAGTTCCGTATTAAGGTTTTATTGGTACCAAAATGTAACTAGTTCGTTTGGCGGTACTAGGTTAGTCAAAAGGGTCTGGAAGCAAAAAGGAAAATACTTTTTTTAGGGAAATCACTTTTATTGCTCAGTATAATCTCCCAAAAAATCAATACACATGGTCCTACGATCTTCCAACTTTGTTGTTCCATCACGGAAGTGAATTTCTGGAAGACCTGCTAAGGAATTTTTTCAGGTGTGAGAACAGTCAGAAGTGAGAGGGAGCTAAATCTGGTGAAGCTTAAATTTCTTTTGCCGTTCTGCAGCCTGCCTGGTGATAAACTTTCCTTCATTACATCACTTTAGAAATTTTCGTTATTTCAGAGTTCATATCATCTTACTTCGCAGCAGAGGAGGCAAATAGCTGCATTTTATTTTAATATGTATATTATTTAGTAACTCATTACAACATCGTATTATTTTCATCATATCATCACTGCATATTATTATAATCATAATAAAATTATTTATTAAAAAAATAAATAATAATAATTGATGAAATTTAATGCTTCAAGGTTACAGGAAATTGATTCCAGATAGTACAGATATTTTATTGCATTGTATCTTGAGGTGTTTTTCTTTTAATGTAAATCATTGAATATAAATAAAATTATTGAACGCTTTTCAAATCTGCTGATTATGTTTATCCAGATGTCATGAATACATACATATTTTTTAATTTTTAATGTACAGTCAAATGTTTAATATTCAATTTATTTGCAAAATCATCTTCACATTCCAGAGAAACATTCATCTGACGCTGATTGAGCTGTAAAGATGCAACAAGTTGCATATTATTATCATATGCCTATTAATACTGTTTTAATTATTTAATCATATTTATTTAAATTACAGGACGACGAATTGCAACTATGACATATTAATTAAATATTCTATTATATTTCATTGCTCTTTTACATACAACATGAATTGAATATTATGATTATATATATAATACATACTGGGTTGGGAGGGAGCATCAGGGTATCATTCAAGCTGAAACCGGACGATGTTTTGATTGACTGCCTGAGTCTAGGAGGGAATAAATGGCATAATTTTCTGTATCCTACCGACTCGATTATGATGCTGTGAATTCTACTCCAATAGTTTCAGTGAGATTGACGCGCCCTTCTTAACAAGCCATCCTGTAGAAAGCTTAATAAGTATTGCCAATTGGTTTATTCGATTTGTTGGATCGTATCGTTGGAAGGAGATTCTCAATTTCCCATGGTTTTCGCGTGAGCGTCTCTGCTTACGGATCCACCCCTCCGTTTTTGGCCCTTCATACAGCGATATAGTGAATTCAGATCGGTGGCCCAATTTGATCTTGCTATTAAGTGGAGCTGCATCCAAGCCAAGGGCATGAAGGGATGCACAGTGGGGCGACTCCATACAAAAGCTGGTCATGCATAAAAATGTCTCCAAATCAATAAAAACACGTGTTTCTTAACTAATTTTAGGTCGCTGAATCCAAAAATGAGGTTGCTTTTTTATTAGGACGCGCGAGTGCTGAAATTTCTTATTGAATGATTTCCAAAAACTATCGAACTCCTTATTCAACGCAAAACAGTTATTCGCTGCTGCCTCCATCTTTTCTAGCGACCCTTGAAGTTTATATCTGTTTTATTTATTTTAATCCGTTTCCTTTAAAATCATAAAAAGCAGTGTTCATCAGAAATAGTTTAGCCAGACCATAACATGTATTTCAAAAAATTAATCCACGACTGTCAATTATGGAGAAATAACCATAATAACTTACTTGCAATTTCACTATCCATATCCACAATTGTTTTGGGTACCACAAGCTCTTCAATAATACAGTATGACACTGAATATAGTCAGTATCAGCCAGATACAAAATAAAGATTTGATGCTAACAGAACGCTCTTTCAGTTGCTTAGTAAAAACACAGAGAACAGACATCCAGGGTCGAACATTTTTTCCCCAATTTACTGTGTAAACTTTTAAAATCAAACCGTTGGAAAAACTGCGCCGCCTAGTCTAGGTTTCACCAAACTAAATTGACAGGCTATCAAATCTCGAGGTGGGCAAGTGGCGCCATCAACATAAGATGCACCAAAACTAACGGATACGAGCTGTAATTTTAAAATGGCAGTTACAGAAATTTACACACGGTGGGCACTCCAGCTTGGATGTCTGTTCTCTGTGGTAATAAGGAACAGAGATGAATGAGAAGAGATGAGATGACGAAGAATAGCGATCAGTTTGTTCAATCTTCACACAAAAACAAAATTATCGGTCATGTCACAGTTTGTTGACAAGCTTGAAGAGTAGTGCATAGTGACAATATGCTATTGTTGATATGATCATATTGTTGACATGATGAAGCAATTGAACATGATATGCTTGAAGCGCTCGCAGAAGAGATAAATCTTGTGAAGTATTCAAAAAAGGTGCAAATGGCCAAAAACCCTATCTTTCTTTAAAAAATATCAATTCTCTGCGCAAGTCTGCGCTACATAAGACTATGTCCATTTGAAAGCTAACATTTTAAACTAATATTTACAACTAACCCCAACCCGGGCGAAACCGGGCTTCAAAGTTTTGTAGCATGGTTTTCACAAAAAAAATCACACCTTTTTCGTTTAAATTCAAATTTTACAAAACGTTTGTAGTATTCAAAAACAATAATGATGCAGATTTGTTTTGTACTCCATTTCAAGGAACTTTTTCTTTAACACCATCTTGATTCAAGTAAATGTTAGAGCTCTAGCGAATTATATAATTTTTAAAATCTTATTAAAAAATCGCAAAAAAATACATAGGTGACATACTTTAAAAAATCGCACAGACCTCAAATTCTGTCCAATCACTTCAAGAATTTGGATTTAAAAATTTCAATAGTGTATTATTACAGGGAAAATATAAAAAAGATGTCAACGTGAATTTCGTATTTTGGATTAATGACCAGCGATTCCCCACTGTGGGATGGTGGCTACCATACATACATACACGCAGATGCTACTGAGATGCAAATGTGATGAAAGTATTAAAGAAGTCTTCTTCTTCATTTCCAACTGTTCACTGATGGGTTTTGGAGTTTAAGCGTGGCCGTCCAAGCGTTGAAGATGATCCACGCTCAGGATGTCCGAAAAATGCACTCTGCACAATATTCGGATTTTTCCATTGTTGAAAAATGCACAATGCACTGGCACGTCAACTTCAAATGGCGTGTAAACAAATAATGGATGGTAAAATTCGAAATAAAATTTTGAGTACGTTGTTATGAAAGATGAAATATTGAAATGGCGTAGGAATTTTGGAATTTCTACTGCTCCATTGATGTCGTTTTAAAATCTTTTTGACTAACTTAGTAAATTATAAAATATAATTGAATCGAAAAAATGTTCCTTAAATCCTTGGTCGTAGTTGGCTGGAATCCTTTTTAGTGGCCTTGGCAATCAACTGCAAAATTCTATTGGTCACTTCTGGGGATCACGCCGGTCTTTGATATAAGGTTTATCGTAAGCCGGCTCATCTTTTACAGTGATTTCTATAAGTCGAGGTTAGAACCAACCAAAATACCCTACTGAATTCTCCAGAAGGGAGAGGATGTTGTAAATGCCAGATCGGTTATATTTGACAGACACAAAGTGCTTCATGTTGTCAATTTATTTTTGCTCTAGGCTTAAACTTTTCCCCATGGGTGCTGCAAACCTACTAATAATGCTGTTAAATTTATTATGTACACAATAGAATTGCTACGATTGGCGATGGTGGACTCACCACTAGTTCAGAGGGTAATGACATAAAAAAATCGTTAATTTTTTGATATATGCGTTATGCCTGACCGCCGTACTGGTGGATGAGCGATTTTTAAAATACATATACGTATAAGCACATATAGAAATTTATTTGAATAAATTTAGCGTTAATTTAGAAATCTCCTATATGGATTGAATACAGTCTACAAATTTTATTTATATTACTTCAAGCGTGGAGTACGTAATTATAATGTTTTCAAGAAAATTCAACCGGAGTAGCAATTTCTGCTAGAACCTAAGATATAAAGAGAAAGTATTGAAAGTTTCGTTAGATTGCGGTAAGCTGTGAAAATTGAATGGAATTGATTCCGTACTCCATGATTGGAGTTATAAAAACAAAATTAGTATCAGGCAAATGAAAAAGCAGTTTTTCATCAAAAATTTAGAATTTTTTGTGAAAAATTGGCTATATAGGGTATGTGTCCCTTGACTCAGCCTAATATGCAACGATCAATTGAATTTTATATTATAACTCATACAATATTTGAGCTATAAGCGTTATTTAGCTAGTTATACATCTTCTTAGATACGGTTAGTAGTATATATCACAAAAAGCTGTACAGCTTATTTAAAAAGCCTCTAAACTTTTGTGGGATATGGATGTAATGTCGGTGTTAAGCATCAAATGTAACATTGTCCCATTTGATTGTTTTTTTTTACTAAATGCAGTCTTCGTACGGTTTTTCTTCCTGATTTTATGATTTAAGGCATTTCCAGCTGTATTCGCTTTACCCAACATAAAATTTCACAAAACAAACTAAACTAATACTGCTTTGAAACACTTACGAGATTTTCACATATGATTGATTGGATGTTCAATACTGAAAACAAAATAATTCACTCTGCAAAGGTTTTTTTCCTTTGGTTTGTGTTTAGATGAGCCATTTGGAAAATATACAAACGAAATTCATGCATATATTGCAAATTTTACCAATAACAACATTTTTACAAAGTTATACCGACAACAGGCCATAGTTGGGAATAAAGAAAAAAAATTGTCCCTAACATTGGGTCCACGGTTTTCTTGTTAAATCATTGTTGTCTGAATTGCTTCGAATCAAATCAGTCTTCTTGATAGGAACATAAATTTGTTGATTATCTTTGAATTAATAACATATTTGGTACATTGGCCGAATGAAGGATCTGGGCTAAGATTACATCCCGTTACCCTTCTTTTATCCTCGAAAAATAGAAGAGACAGATTTTAACCTAAAACTCGACTTCCTCAGTAAACTTTGGTAAAAGAGTCATTGGTGTTTCGATGTATTTTGATAAATTTGAAGCATGTATGATGGAATTACAACTAAAGGTAGTCTTAAAATTTCAGAAATCTCCACATTGTTTTATTGTTCATGAAACCCGGGGGTTCTTTTGAAAAAGTAAGCAATTTTAAAGGAATCGTGGACAAAAATATTTCACTCTTAGCTCAATCCTTAAAAGAAAGGAGGCCGGAATTGGGACGGTAATAAACCATCCGGTTCGAGTGTAACAATACTCAATCGGATGCATACGGCCTCTCCACAGCGATCAATGTTTTTCCCGTACTCAAGCTAACATGAGCGGAGTCGTTATCGGCGTCTCTCGATGCAGCATCGCTCCGTGGCATTCTCTCTCATTCCGATTGGCGATGCGTTGAATGCAAAATCCAACTCGTGGCAGACTCGCTGCTTCTTCTACTATATTTTTAGACGAAGCTCTTCCCCATCATGCCAACGAAATTCGCTTTCAGTAGCATTGGATCGTGAAAATATGCATACAGCCAGTAGCTCAATTCTCTCGCTCTCGTTAAATTCCGGAAATCTCTGCACGATCACTGCCTTCTGCTAACTCGCGCCTGGCAACATCAGCATGGTGAAGCACGCATTTGTTGATGTTGAGAGTGAGAGTGATTCATTGTTTATGGTTTGCAGTTGCTGATAGTTGCTCTGGCGTGGGATGCACACGGTCATCAATTTTACTTAGTTTGGAGTCGGTTTTGACTCATTTTAGCCAGAAGGGGAGTCACTCAAATATGAACAGATGTAACTGGCATTTTCAATTCGACATATCTAAGACATCTACTTAAATCAGATGGATGTTTTGGATATGTCAACTTGTCAATCCTAGTTACATTTACTCATATTTGATTGACTCCAGTTATCACGAAAATGAGTCAAAAACGACTCCGTGGCCTTGCACCAGCGTCTCTATCGTCCATCCTATTTGCAAAAGCGTTGGATATTTAATCCCTAGCTGGGTGTAAATGACGAGTCATTCCCAACCGGCATCATTCAATTGCCGACTCATTACTTTCATTTTCAATTCTGCACGATCGTCCTTGGCATTGATGACTGAATTTGCCAATCTCCACGGCAAGGACAGGAAACCGCGCTCACGTGAGAACTGCTCCGCATGATTCGAGTTCAGCAGAAAGCATGCATCGTTCACCCATATGCAGCTAATTAATGAAATCAGAACCAAAGTGGCAAGAGAAACACACAAAAAAATATGATCATTAAAATCCGATGATCGCTTATGCATGCAACGAACTGGTCAAGCCCCCATCGCCCGAACGGCCGAGGTTTAGAATTGGCTAATGAGAATTCATTCACACTGTTTCTTCATTTCACGATTTCGTTAATGTCCTCACCGCCGCGCCGCCATCAGCTGACAGGATCCATCAAAATAATCCGCTACTTCCTTAGCCCTCTCACGCTCATGCCACCTGGCCGACAGATTCTGCATCGTCCGCGTCTGACGATGATGGCTGGCAGCGATTATAAACTAATTAGTGCCTAGAGAATGGCATCGTTTTGCGTTTCAGTGAGATTGATCAGAACGTGAGATCTACACCCGTCCATGGCAGCTCGGAGCATGTGGTGAGTCTAATGACAGCTGTTAGTAATACCCACTGAATCTTGTCTCCGAAGCAATCTCTACTGCGCTGCTAATATTCTGGCAATGGTTCAGAATACAAATTGACGATGTTGTTGTGGTTGCAGCAGCCAGTCGACCAACTAGAGCAGAGGTGGAACAATGTTTCGAATCCAATTCGAAAACTTTTGCTCATTTGCATAGAACACCCAGGCGGCAGTCAGTTGCACAAATTTACGGGAAGGTGTGGTGGGTTCCCGGTTGTAATGGCACCGACTCAAATCGATTAAATTGTAAATGGGGACGGATGGTGATCTGCTATCTCAACCAAAAATGAGGTGCTATATTTAAAAATACAATACCAAAATCTACTGAGTCAACCAAAACGAGCCAGTTCGAACGACTTGCCACCTTTCCCTTCACCGGGCGAATCCACTCCCACGCTCTGCCATCTGGCTTAACCGGTAATGTTCTGACCAATTACCCGATTATCATGCATCAAAGCGATAAAGACCCAGCGAGCGCCATAAGTATTGATTTTTAAATGGATCCACTACCAACGCGTCCGCTCCTTGCTGCCCTGCGGGCGACCGGCGATTATGACCGCTATAATAAATCGAATAATTCTAGGGTAGGAAAATTAACCAACTCCATCCGGGAACAGGCGGAACAGTTTGGAAGAAGCAACCCCAGACGTTCCCGCATGTGCGTTTGAATGTGTGTGTGTGTGTATTCCAATGTGGCCAATTATTTCGTGTTCTGTTTTTTACTTAGCCCTGCCGGGAGGCTCCGGACAATAGAAGGAGCCAAAGCTTCCGAACAATTGCATAATGCAGCAACCGGTTCCCTGTCAGGGTGCTATTTTTGGAACCCATCCGAGAACGATGTTGCATCACGTGCATCGGGTGGTTCGGATAATGGCAAACAAAAAATAGCCAGCCAGACACTCGTTGTTATCGTGTTGTCAACGCACGTTCAATGAGGGAACCGGTTTTTAATTTTATTTTTAGGGAATCATCTTCGCTTGTTCCTTTTGGGCTGGCAGAAGGTACTTACTCACAAGGGCGAGAACCTGTACTTGTGGTGATTCGATGGTTGCAGGTTTTTTTTTTAGTTTATGCTTGGGAAATTATACAGTTTAAGACAGATCTTAAATTAACTGTTCGAATAACAAGAAGAACTTGGGCAATGTGTAAGGGGGAAAACATCAGAATTATTTCTGGAGATGCGAACATTGCTAATTGCGAATATTCATTCATGAGAACAAGTAAAAAAAACTTTAGGATATAGAACAATGGCAGGGACAATGGAAATCCATCAGATTAATTAAATTAATCGCAACTACACAATAAAATCTCGCTTTACGGTTAATAGCACGAAGTACGCCAAGAAAAACATAATTATTTCATAAATTGTGGAAGTTCAAGGAATAATTTGTATGAAGATTTATGTAGAAGGCACAGATAAAGCCTGTCCACGTTAAATTTCGGACACTTTTCTTGCAGTGCAGATTTTGAATTATTTCACGGATCGCGGAAACGTTTCACTTATATGGACAGCTGAAACTCTCCACTTTATTTCGTAGTACAACATGTTTACATTTTTATTTCATTCAGTAAAATGGCGTCGAATCAAGTGAAAGTGAGCTAACGCATTTTGTACGAACGGCAGCAAAATACGAATTTATCGGTAAGCAATCTTGCCAAGAAACTAAACCTACCGAAAAGTACCGTGTTTTGTGTTTGCAAATCATTTGATCAGCGCTTGACTGTGCATCGAAAAGTTGGAAGTGGAACAAACCGACAAATGGACAAGAAGGTGGTAGCCATTGTTGAGAAAAATCAGAATATTTCTGTATGAAATGTGGCTCGCGAAGTTGGGAAGCTAAATATATATACGTACAAAAAGTGAAACAGAGAAAGGGCTGAAGGCGTACAAAGCGAAAAAGGTGCCCAACCATGCTGATAAGCCCGTAGAGTTCTGGAAAACGGTTCTCTGGACGGACGAAACAAAATTCGAGCTTTTTAACCGCAGGCGGTGGGTTCGTGTGTGGTGCTGATCGGGTGTGGAGCTTCAGGATTAAGGCACGGTGAAGCATTGAGGAGGAAATGTGATGTTTTCAGTGCAGTGGAGTACGTAGCCTCGTGAAAATCGGCGGGATAATGACGGCAGATTCATACATCAACATCCTGCGATGAAATCTGGAGGTTTCGCTGATCCAGACGGGTCTTGAAGAGAGAGAGTTCGTGTTTCAGCAGGACAACGACTTGAAACATGCTGCCAAGAAGACCAATTCTTTCTTTCGGTCTCGTCGAATTAAACCGCCCAAATGGCCTCCACAAGCCCGGACCCCAACCTCATCGAGCTTTTGTGGGCGATTCTAGATCCCAGGGTTGACAAAACTGGTGTTACCAATAAATTAAACTATTTTGAAACCCTGAAGCGCACCTGGGAAGAGCATTATTCATAGCAACTAAGGAAAGCACCTAAGTTTTGTTATGGAACACGAACTATTTTTTTTCCTGCAAGTCGAACTCCTTTTTACCATTCTTACATCAATAGAATGGTATTAAGATCGCTTGAAAACTCGACTTTTTATCCGAGGCCCACAGGGCCGAGTGTCATATACCATTCGACTCAGCTCGACGAACTGAGCACATGTATGTGTGTGAATGTGTGTGTATGTGTGTATATGTGTATGTGTGTGTATGCGTTACAAATAATGTCAAATCGGTTTCTCAGCCATTTGTGAACCGATTTCAGTTCTGTTGACGGCAAATGAAATCTACAACATTTCCATAGAACGCTATTGATTTTTTTTTCATTCGGACATTTCGTTACGAAGATATGAACGAAACAGTACTTGACGGCCTATTATAATAGTAATCAAACAGTTTAGTCTCCGATTACATACTGAGCTATTCGTGTACCGATTGAGTTTTGTTGGTGCCAAATTAAAGCTATGAAATTTCCAAATACATGGTCAAAATTTCATTATGATGGCATAATTTTTCATGGAGATATGACCAAAACAATACCTGAAAGAACGAGAGCAACGAATTGTGGTATGAAAATATACTCGTTGCAGTTCAAAACCAAACAGTACCACTCACACCCATCGATGCCGCTTGCATTCTATTGTGTCAAATCTGGGGCTATGTGCTATACAAGCGGACTAGCCACACTAAGCGACTCTATAGAATTCAGGATCGATTTTCTCGAGTGGTTTTGAATTGCAACGAGAATATTTGAAAATTACACAAAGTTTCCATATACTATATCTACACAATTTTGACGATTAAGTATTAAGTATTCATTAAGCATCTTGATTCCGTATTGATAATCAAAATTCATTATGTGGACTAAATATACGAAATTTCTAATAGTTGTGTAAATTATTCTTTTATATAATAGGTCGTTAAACACTATTAATGTCAATATTTTAATCACTTCGATAAACAATATGTTCAGGATTGACAAATAGTTTTATAAACATTTTATAAACTAAATGTTTGAATATTCCTGGATCTTTTTGGAATTTCTGATGAAAATATGTATCCAGTACCATATTGGCCACATTTGAGTTCGTGTAAGAAGGGTTCAGTCTTACCATCGGTGGATTAATGCGGGTTTTTATTATTATTCCACTGGAAATAATACTAACTTTTCACCAAAATTATAATGGAGTATGCAGTAAATTAGACGACATCAGACGTAAGCTGTACGTTTCGTCTTGTGATATTATATGTGGCACTGAATCGAGGAATCAAAAGATTATGATACTGAGATCTGTCCATCGGACTCAACGTTTTTTAATCATGGGAAAGATCGAGATCTAGTGGCGCCTGCGATGCCAGAAGGAGGAGGCTGCGTGGCGTTGGCGAAAAAAGACAACAACTTGAAGTGCTGAGGACTAACGAGGAACTTTGGATGAACGTTGCATTTGGTCGTGTCTATGAGCTTTAATTTGCGTCGTATATCTTAAGCCCAATATGTACCCCACTGTCTGAATTATACGAATTTACTGATGCTGTTACCGCCATTAAGAACCAGTTAGACGAGAAGTCTTATCTCCTGGTTAATCAGGACATGAACGCACCACATATGCCATGGAAATACGAAAACAATAGCTTTGTATCATCATTGTGCGGAGGCCGATATGCTGAGAACATTGTTGAGTTCATGGAATGCAACGGGCTCACTAAGCTGAATGGCATAAATAGTGCACTTGGTCGTACGCTTGATTTGTGCTTCACAGATCTGCCCTTGTCGTGCATCACTGTCGTAAATGCTGCTCCATTCTGCAAGGTTGATCCCCATCATCCTCTATTCTGAATCCAGACTTCATTTGAAGCAGTACGTTACGCCCCTCGACGAGAGATGAGTCACTTTAACTTTAGGAGACCAAACTATGAGGTTATTGGTAGCGAGATCTCAGCAATGAAATGGCCTCAAGTTAGGGATTATAGCGATATTGATGTAAATAAAATCTACGAATCGCCTATCACCGATATCGTTCAAAAGTAATGTCCGGAAGACTCTCCCGTGTCATCCCGAAAACCCGATTTGATTCACAAAAGATCTCAAGAGACAGATTCGTCGGAAAGATAAAGCGCACGAGAAGTTCAGACGGACGAGAGATCCACTGGATTATGTAACTTCCAGCAATCTTCGTAGACAGGGAAACAGTTACTGCGTACATACGGACGTTCATGTCTTGACAATCTGCAACGAAAATTGAGAAGTGGAGTGAAACCATATTGGGGGTATGCCAAATCCTTGAGGAAATCCGACTAGATCCCCATGTTTTATGGAAGCAAATACTACACTGCACAGTGGTCCAGAATGCGAATTTAGCTGGAGAGATACATTTTTAGCCTAAGTTTGAAGTTTTGGAGCAAAATTGTCTTCCACAAAGCTGTTTTTAATAACAAGACGTTTCTGTTGGCGTGAATGAAAACTAGGGTGGTTCATATTTTCAGAGAAATCGAAATTCTATTTTTTTATTTGCAGAAATAAATGCATACATTTTGGAAAAGTTAATTCCAAGCAACTTCGATTGAATAAATTACTCTGTACCTTTTGAAATGACCGAATTAGAGTATTTTTTTTACGTAGCTTAGGGTGTCCCTATAAAAATAAGTTATTTTGCTGTAACTTTTTTATTTCGTATTTTTCAACAAAGTTTTCTTGGTATTGATTCAAGAACAATAAAAATTACAACTTTTGGTGTACTTAAATCGTATTTCGAATGTCAAACAAAACTTATTATGGTTTTTGTTAACATAATAGACTTCTTTTAAAATGTTGATTGCTCTAGTTGGGGCGAATGAAAAAGCTATTTCTTAACAGCATTTGATTGTGGTTATATTATTGCATATTATATCTGAAAACTGGAAATAGGTTTTTTTTAATTGAGTAAAACACATTTGAAAAGGGCTTAATTTAATAAGAATTATTCACTCGCTAATGGTAAGAGATGTTGGCAATATCCATACGTCAAAAGTTTTATCTTTCAAAGTTTTAAAAACAATTTGAAGACAAAATTGTTATAAAATTGGACAAAAAGAAACACAGTTACGCTAGTTAGAACTTGTTGATAGGATCACACGGTGAAATAAATCGGTTGCCGCTTCAGGTTGGCCCAGAAATTTTAGATGGGACGCAGCTGGGAGACGTTAGCCGGGTGCGCCAACTTGGGTACCACATCGATATTCAGCCGCTCCATATCCTCCAACAATCGCTTCGAGTAGTGGGCCGCCGCAAGATCCGGCCAGAACACCGCGTCTTCGCCCTTATGGTATTTCTTGATGAACGGCAGGCATTTCGTACTATAAAGTTCCCCGTTCATGGGCAGTTCGGAGCGAAAGAAGAGCGGCTTTGACATCCCCTTCTCGCTGATTGTCAGCCACAGTAGCACCTTCTTGGGGAACTTGGTGTGTGTAATTAACTTTACCTTGGAGCTCACTTCCTTTGTGGGGAAGTAACATACGAAGTGCCCTGCCAGCCGTTGCCATCCAGGGTGAGATAGGTCGTTCATCACTACCGTCACGTCGTGATTCGCCGGGAAAATCGAGTTGACCATCATATTCAGCCGCTGCTGCTGCGTCATTGCCTGCAGCTCCGAAACCAGTGGACGCGACTTCCGCTTCCTGGCATGTTCATGTTCGCCAGGTACTTTTTCACTGTTTGACCGGTTGAACTGACCTCCCGGCCAAGTGCACGCAGCGATGTAGCCACTTTTCCTTCTGTCCTCCTCTTCA
Organism: Aedes japonicus; assembly: GCA_034211315.2. Classification (NCBI taxonomy): domain Eukaryota; kingdom Metazoa; phylum Arthropoda; class Insecta; order Diptera; family Culicidae; genus Aedes; species Aedes japonicus. The sequence goes on from JASCZW010010423.1 coordinate 33,759, forward strand.
GCATCCTTTGGTGCTTCTTGTCGCTCAGGGTCGTTAGCCGTCCGGAACCGGGCTTTTTTTCGATGCTCTGATTGTTGTCTAATAGTGCCAAGATGTTTTAGATGCCGAAACGGGCGTATCCGGCGTCCACAAAGTGCCACACGATGTCCGTTTTCGACGCGCCGTTCCTTGAACGCGCACACTTCTGAATGGAGATGCTTCACTGGTTTTGCCATCACGGTTAGAGCTGTCAAATTTGGTCTGCTGACTCATGGGTTACTATGATTGATGCTGCATGGCTAGGTTTGTCAGTACGGTTGAAGGTAAGTCCATTAAAAATCGGCAATTTTTGCCCATTTTTGGTCTCCTTTTTCAATCAAGCACGAGGGAAGAATAGAATCAGCACAAAAACAATTTTTATTATATGCCCTTTGTGAACTAGGTTGAACTCTTTTCCTCTTCTATCATATGAAGCATGTTGCAGGCTTATAAAACTTTAGCAATTTAGTGATCAGTCATCTTATTTCCTTTCAAATCTAATGGAACAGTTGAGTGTGCTGGGCTAAAGCTCATATTTGATCACCTTTGAGTGGGTCCCTTCACATTGCTCAATCCCAGGCAATGAGAAAGCGGACTCCTCGCAAAGGTGGGCGCACAGAAAGGTGACTCGTATGCAAGACAAATTTCACACGATGAATTTTACTACTTAGCAAGTCAGATTACTTTTTCAAGTTGGCAAACCGATTGGGACACCGGAAATATATTACGACTGTTTCATTTTATCATTCCTATCATTTCATCGAGGGCTTGGTTTAAGGACCATTATATAAGACGTTATTTCATCCGTGTAGGCTTATGTCCAATCACTACCATTTAGATGCACACCTCTATCGAACTAACCTCGTTGACTGCTGTGAAAACGATTATGATGACATCAATCACGCAGTCTGGCAATGCATGGGTAGTGACGCCACCAGAACACGACTTTTGAATACCCTAGAGGCCCAAGGAAGACAACCTTATGTTTCTATGAGAGATGCGTTGAGATCTCGCGATCTGTGTTATTTGCAATCGATCTATGATTTTCTCCACATGTCTATTATAAGAGTTCAATCTGCTTGTGTGTTTTTATTTCTTATTTATTAGATTGTGTTTGTTTTGTTCCGACATTTGAGGAGTCTCATTGTTGTCCAATGGTAACCGCAATTGACCGAACACAATAAGGGAGCCCCACAACGTTAAAGTACTGGCGACAACTATCTGATGAGACTACAAAACCCCATTTTCCATTGTCCTCTGTCCAATCCATCCCAAAACAATGTCCTCTTTTAACATCGGGTTCACCAGGAGTAAGTGGCTCAAGTCATACTAATGCTAGTTTTACGTCATTCATTAAATTGAAAAACTATTTAAAAAATATAACCATGTTCAAATTTGAGTACCATTTTGAACTCAAGGTCTTCGGAGAGAATCACAAAAATCCCCCAATTGAAAGAACCCAACATGGATATCGGCTCATGACATGAATACCAATGTCCACATGTTTGTTTACTCCCAGTCTTTATTTGTTCCAGTAATCAATACACCTTGACTCAATCGATTTAATTCGTCAGTCCAACTAAGACAAATTACGAAACCAATCCCAGCGAAAATAATCATGCATCATTATCGAAAAACTAAACTCACCTTTCAACACCAAACTACATAATTAATATTACATACGCCACCACCGCCGCCGGGCAGATATGAACCACCTCATCATCGTTTTCGATGCCACCCGGACCGTTTTTGGCCAATGTTGCTTTCGGAGTAATAACGTGATTAAAATTTCATTTACCGCCATCCTTTCCATCGATGGTTTTCGTTAATTATGCAACTAATTTGGGCCATTTAGTGGCCAGCCATAGTGCACCTTGACGCGCGCTCTCTATTCCGGATTTGGACTCCTGGACAGTTACTCAAATTCGACATGTAACGGACGGTGGAGCACCGATTCGGTTCGAATTGAATCGATGTCATATACTGGTCTGACGTTGGTTCGTTGGCATTGACCAAACAAAGTTCGTTGATACAATCCATCGGTTATTGTTTAATAACTGTAAACCATGCCCGAATGGGGCTTGCCATCGACTTGGAGCACACGGGTCATTGTCAAACGGTGCGTGCTCGCGCACATCGACTAATTGCTCGAGGACCAAAACATCGTGCCTTAGCTGTTTCAAAATCACGGCAAAGGATCGCCTGGAGCATGAATCGAGTGGTAGCGTATGCAAAAAGCAACCGTTTAAGATATGGTTGACATGACGATAAATTAACGCCACTTTACCAAAAACGTTTTTTGTTTGCGATATGCTGGATAACCTCTATCGTGCCTCAACGACCAGTTGAGCTCGAATTGACCGTTCCATGCCCCAAAGCGATTGTATTAATCTTTTTTGCCTGAATTCGATCTACCTTCCGGAAAGATAGTTTGAAACGGTACTCAAGACGTTTTCGCTATTAGTCAGTATAGATTACCGCGAATCGATCAGCAGTGCCACAGGGTACGCCCGCCTAATCTTCAGAAATTGACCTATATATCTATTCTGAATTTCAACACGATGATGAAAACAGCAGCATCATCATCGTAGCTTCACCATCACCCAGTTGACAAATTGCTCCACAAGGTTTGCATGTCATATTCCCATAAACATCATAGCAAAAATAAATAGAGTGCACTACGCAACGTAACGCTCCGTGCTCACCGGGGCAGGGCCCGATGACGGCAGTTGGTCAGCTGGGTCACTGCTGGGCTGCCTCGTGATGGCCTACGGGGAAATTTGATTTATATTCACCAACAATAGTGCGCCGCTGCTGTTGCTCTGATACTGCTGCTGGCGCCAATCGCGCTGGAGTGACACCGAATAGCCAGTTCAGCTGAACCGGTTGATTCAGCGGAGCAGGTTGATTGATCAGTTCGGTGTCAGGAACGGTTATTGAACTAAAATCGGTTTGGAATAAAGTTCGGTTAGAGCTGACTGTAGCTTCAATGATAGCAGCTGTTTTACTGAATGGTCCAAAAATGGTGCTGATCTCTGACTATACGGATATGATTCGTTTTTTGTAGATATAGGTATAT
>JASCZW010010424.1:0-36844 GCA_034211315.2 Aedes japonicus
AGTTATTATATTGCTAAACTAGTTTAAACTGGGTAAAACGAGTGTAAGTTTACATACGCAGAATTTCGATCACAATCTGTTGAAGTGGGTTATCGAGCTGGGCTTCCAAGCAAAATAGTGCTTCGACAAAAAATTATACGCGCGGTCGTGGCAAATCGAGACCAGTCCCACAGGTGGATCGCGAAATAGTTGGGAATCGGCAATTCGATCATGTCTCGTGTGGCAAAATCGTTCATGGAGACCCAGATGACCCAGCGGCAAGCTGGCAACGTAGAAAAGGAAGGTGAGAGATTACTTCAAGCGCAATCCGAACCATTGGACGTTGACATACAAAAATTCGAAAAATTGTATGGAAAAAAGTCTACGAAGGGAGAGGGGCGGCGGGTCTGAGATTTTCAAAAATGAGTCTACGTGGTTTATGAACAGGCCCTCAGAAATTACGAGACCTAATTCATGTTTGTAAAAAGTCGGAGAACGTCGGAGAAAGTCGGAAACAAAGATTTCATGTAAAATTATGTCTTCTGAAACTGACATATACGCAATTCGATGAAAAATGGGTTTTATTGAATTTATTTTCTCATCTCTTTCAACTCATTCTTATGTGCTAAAGGACGCTTGCATGTGTCGGTCTCAGGAGACAGAAATTTACATGACATTTTTATAGTGTGTAGGAGAGGAAAACATAGCTTATACGTGTCTATTTATTCCTTTTGACCTTGAATTTTTTTTTCCAGTGACCATTTTTGTCTGTTACATTTTTTTTGACTACAATCTTTACACGTACCACATACCACACACGGACCATATTTTTGGGGTTCTATAAGATTGCATCCTGCCGTTTGTGACACATCATTTGATTCTCCGGTTATACACCAACTGGAACTTTGAGAGACCGGGAATAGCCGTGAAAGTAGTCAATTTGTGAAATTGTGTTACTTTAAAACAACATTGCGATGGCATAATTCAACCGGCTCAAGAGTACTAAAAAGGTGCAACGAGCGGTGGACTTTAGATCACAAGCGTGGAGCAGGGAAGAAAAGAGGGAGCAGCATGTTGGAACGGAGAGAAAGGTTAAGGGTTAAGGTCCCTTACTGAGTTACATAATTAATGGACCTTCCCTTAGACTATTTCAATACATTGTTTCTCCAAGAATATGAATCCACCGGCCTGCTACAAACTACGTATTTGCAAGCAACAAGCGCAACGCTGAAAACTTCCGAGGAATATTTGTTGCTTAGCTCTTTGGGAAGGTGGTTCTAGACCCGGTCTTCAATCATTATATTGCTTGCCGATACACAGAACGGGTTAATGTCTAAGCGATCTACAAACACGAACCTTTTGACGTTCACAACATATGCGACAGATGAAATGTGAAAGGGCATCCAAACGGATACAATTTATACTGACTTATCTTCAGCTTTGGATAAGATCAACCATAAAATTGCATTAGCGAAGATTGGGCTTTGGAGGCAGCGTTTTACGATGGTTCCATTCGTACCTAACAGAACGAAATCTAAGCGTCAGGATTTATAACTGCACATCTGTTGAATTTCTTGTCACATCCGGTATTCCACAAGGAAGTCATTTTGGGCCCCTTACTTCAACGACGTACATCTTTGTATGGAAGTTGCTAGGTTATATTTTGCTGATGACCTGAAAATTTAAAATCAGGTCAAGTCCATCGACGAGTCCATCGCTTCGTAGTGCAACACAAACATGATGGTGCTGAATCCAACCAAGTGCTCCGCTGTTTCTTTCACAAGGAAGAAGAAACCGATAATGTTTGGCTACAACCTCGAAGGCAGCATTATTAAACGCGAATCCTGCGTCAAAGATCTAAAAAGTGTATCGAAAATAAGCTATCCACAAACTTTCTTTCAAATTATGTTGAAAACCGATATTTTATTCACACAAAAAATTGATCTTTTATTGTACGAGGTTAAATTTGAACATAATGAAGACCGGATGAAATTTAAGTTATTTCTTCACGAATTTACGAACATTGGATCGAATCCTCTTCATCAAGTTCCGGACAAGTGTTGCATCGCATTTTTTGGACGCTTGAGCCCAATTTTTTTTGAACTCCTACATGTTCCCAGCTGCCTTACCAGTCTTCTTGAAGACCCTCTTCACGATTGCCCAGTAACGTTCGATGGGTCGAAGCTGAGGGCAATTTGGTGGATTGATATTTTTCTTAACGAAATCTATACCCTTTTCCGCAAGCCAATTGAGAGTGGCCGACCATTTGTGCCGACGCTAAATCCGGCCAAAACAGTGGAGGTGTACTATGCTTCTTATATAAAGGCAACAATCTCTTCTGGAGACACTCAGATCGATAGATTTCCGTATTTATTGTTCCGGTAGTGTAAAAAATGGTTGACTTCAAACCACAGGAACATATTGCTTGCCATACCAGTACCTTTCGACCGAATTTCTCCACTTGAATCGACCTGTCCGCATCGCTCACATCCTCCTCAACGACGGCAATAAAGTATTGTGGACCTGGAAGGGTTTTTGAGACCTCCTTTACATAGGTCTCATCGTCCATCAAAACGCATGCATCCGGACGCTGCAAAAGACGCGAATACAATTTCCGGGCCCTTGTTGCTGCTCGCTTCTTCTGTTCTGCACTTTGTTTCGAGATTTTCTGCTTCTTGTAGGTCTTCAGGTGGTTTTGCCTCTTGATACGCTGGATCATGCCGACACTCGTTGCTGCTTTTTTGGCCAAATCACGTATTGACATTGATTTGTTCTTCATGATTAGAGATACCACTTTTTGCTCCAGTTTCGGGTTGGAAGAACCGGGTTCTCTGCCTCTTCCTGGTAGCTCATCCAAAGAATAGTGTTCCCCAAACTTATTAATGATGGTTTCAACAATCGCATGATGAATTCCAAACCGCTTCGCCAATTTTCGCATAGTAATACCCTTCTCACTTCGCCATGCGTCCAGAACCTTAATTTTCACTTCCTTTTCAATACGCGACATTTTGAAAACGCAGAATTTGAACCGCAACAAACAAGTAAACAAAAAGAAAAGCTGACAGTCAAACGCATCAGCATGCAGTGTTCAGAGCATAAAAAACCATCACAAATACATGCGCACAACGCATAAATGTATGTGGATGGCTTATATTCGATACACTCCTTAGGAGTTTTTTTTCGATGTGGAACTTACGTACTAGGAGCATATTTGCTACATTGTTTCCAAAGCTAACCGTAGTTTTGGATTTATCATGAAAATGGCAATGGACTTTACTGATGTCTATTGCTTAATGAGCCTCTACTGTTCGCTGGGGCGCTCTACGCTAGAGTATTGTCCAGCAGCATAGAAGCCTCACTATCTTATTGGCGTTCATAGAATCGAGGCAGTGTAGTGAATGTTTGCGCGGTTTGCTCTTCGTTAACAGTATATCTAATAAAAATTGAATTTTCAACACTTGTGTTGTATTTTTATTTACAACAAGGTGCGCCATACTTTCTGGAGCAGACTTTATGTTGGACCCTACATAAAGTCTGCTCCGGAAAGACATCGGTTCACACCTTTCAGTTAAAAAACACTACACAAGTGCTGGGAAATTCAGTTGTTATTAGATTGTCTGTCGTTTTCCTGGCGTGAAAAATTATCCTCAGGCGGAAAGTCAAGTGAATGTGGAAACAACTACGATGATCGGTGAGATTTTTTCTTACTAGGCAAACAAATCTCTGGTCACGTATTTGTTCAAGAAAAAAAGTGAAACCGTTGGTCCAGGTTAATGTGTTGTTTTGATGAGATCTTGGATGTAAGTGCCTCCTTGAGGTGCTAAACCAAGCCATCATAATAGAGAATGAAGAAGTACAGCAATCTCCGGTTGGCATTTTCATACTCCTCCTATGCATGTTTTTGAAATTTGCGTTTGGATGAATTCGATGTTATACAGTAAATCAGCACATGAGCTGGCCCGTTGTGGTCCCCGTATCATTCCACTTTGATCTAGTTAAACGTTTTGGTGTGCACAAATTCTTACAGATTAATGATAGATAGAATTTTGTTTAAAAACTTTGAATCGTTTGTGCAGAATAAAACACTTCCAAGAATTTCCTGCTCTTCGGTGAACAAGCTGACACATCAACGTTCAAAAGTGCCTGAATCAAATGGATAGCTTGTTATGATCACTTGTTATGATCACAGAAACAGAGGATCATTGCCTTGGTATTCCTAAATGCAGCACGTAGTAAAATGTTTCTTGGCTTTTATAACTTAACGTGACGGAATTGAGTAGAAGAGTGGAAACTCATCGGGAATGATCTCTCATGTGCATCCGTCGAACCATTCTTGAACGGCTGTTGTGGAGCTCATCACCGTAAGAAAATCTCAACTGCGCATAGCATGTTACCAATTACTAATGCTTCTCTGCCGTTGCTCCCTTCCTATTCTATGGCTGGAGTGCGGTGCCATATGACACATTGTGAGTCGGCATATAACCCTGTGGGGAACAGTACATAACCCCAGCCAATTTCACTTTCAGTCAAATTTCTTAACAGAAGCTTCAAGTTAAGATGATTTCAAAATCAAGGTAAGAGCATCATATATGTTGGGTAGAAAAGAGGGACCATCAGAGCACCCGATTGAAGCGATTTGAATACGAAGCATGAGACTGCCAACTTCCTGTTGATAACATTTTGTAAATAAAGGACGGGCTCACCTCCCCATCTAGAAGGACATTTCAACTAGGGGCGAGAACTATGTTTCGATGTGGTTTCTGCGAATTTGGAAGGAGATTCTCTCTCTAGACCCTTGTAGCTTTGGGTTGCGTAAGTGTATCTCAAGCTATGGGGCCCAGAATACGTTTTTTTGCTATTCATACAGGAACATGATGAAACATTTAGTAAAGTACAACCTTGATCAAATATTTAATTGAATCAGTTCACTCCTTTAGGCAGTTGCCTCGCTACATTAGATGGTAGTAGCTCTCATTATCATCATCAATAAAAGACTGCAGGAGTGGGAACTGATTTACTTGAATCCTAGGAGTTTGAGGTGTTGAGTGGAATACCTGCTAACTAGAAGTGAGAAGAGAAAAATTAGGCATGTTCCATTTACCCCGAAGCAACCTTTGCTTATCTCGACAGATTACTCGCATTGCGTCTACAATGTGCAGACTTCTTCAGTGTCTCGATACTAATTCGAGAGTTATAAGTACGATGCACTGAAGAAATCTGCACATTGTAGACGAAATACGCGTATCTGTCAAGATAAGCAAAGGTAGTTGCAGCTTAATGGAAAATACTAATTTTTCTTCTCATTACTGATTTACTTATTTACTGAAAAGCTGCAAGATAAGTAAATTTTTGGACGTCTTTTAAATAACATTTTATATTTAAAATCATTTGAGAGCTATTCAGCTACGTTTGCTACGATATCTCATATTTTGATGACTGTTTATTGCATTAGGATGATACAAGATGATAGTTGATAGAACCTTCAAATGGCCACCGTCACAGAGGATTTTCATTGCCACTCAAATTTTTTTCATGAAAGCCATGATTCAAATCTGTCATAATAATATACGTTTGTGGAATCAATTAACTTTTACTTGATCAATAATATTAACAATATATTTTAGAGTATTTAAAAATTTCCACTAAGCTTTTCTATCTACATTGGTATATATCGTTAGCAACTGTTCAGATATTTTTTTGTTCTGAAGCACGGCTCGCAAATTATACAATCAACGGAATCCAGGAACAAAATTAAATGTTCAATTATTTGTTCGTCTGAATCGAAGTTAGTTTTATTGAGTAAATAGTCAATCCACATCTCAATATTTGTTCTCAAATAAACCAACCCCTTGAACAAATCGCGAAAATTCACAACACTAATGAATCCACCTTTTAAATAATAACACAGCGAAAATCAATCATACCAACACATTGCCAAGCACATGGGACTTCCTAGAGTCATGCGTATAAGCATGAGTCTCATCGCATCTTCATACGTTGCGTACGATAACGTCCCTAGTGGTTGTGCCGCACGTCGAGAGACTTGAATGCAATACTGCCGCAGTGAAAACAAGAGAGAAACCCCACGTAAGAAAATCTCACCGCAACACTCTTTTGGATACCGGTGACTACCTACGGTGCGGTGTTGGAGTGAACCGCGTTTCAGTTGTAGTGTGTATAGCGAACTGTATATTGGTGGTGCCCCATCGGAGTCACATTTCATCGCATAACCCCTCGTGGAATTTGTTCACGCGTATTCACGTTCTTCCTAGCGTATGTGTGACTCTGTGTGACTGTGCCGTGCATCAGCGTAGCCTCTAATAATAACCAGTTCTCGGGGGTCTTATTACGACGTGCTATCTTGTTCTTTTTACTTCCTTCGTTTCATTGCTCCTGCGCCCCTGCGCGCCAAACTAGACTTTGCTGGAGTATCATCTCGAGAGTGCCCACATAACCTGTTGTTGTTGCTGTGCTATAGTGGATCCAGTCTCCAACGGTGACCCATCGCGAACGGACAAACGACGAATCGAGTGCATCCATTTGAGCTTGTGTGCAAACGGTATTCGGTTGTGAAGTTCTTTGATTTGTGCTGTGTTTTTTTTCTTGTTGTGGCTAGCTTGGTCAAGCACCTTCTTTTTTTTTTTTTTTACTTACGACAACCGAAAGAAAGTAAAACAACAACACCACCAGCCAGTGAATCAGCTGCCAAAATAGATTGAGGTTGACGTGCCAAATGTGTGCCAGTAGTACTGCCTCCATCGCTTCTGCAGATATAATACAGTGAGAGTATTTTTTTCCATCTTTCTCTTTAATGCACGGTGTCTTCCTGAAATCGAAACTCGAATCTCTTGAATGAGCAAAGCTTTGCAAATCGTTCATACCTCTCTGCAGTGGTTAACAAGTTACGCGTAGTAACACACACGGAAGGTGACGGTACACAGAGTCAGCAAAACAAACAGAAAATAGTGAATTCAAGAAGTGAGCTCGAACGCTTTCCCTTTTTGTGGGTATAACCTTTTCTCCATTCCACAGTGCGGTGGTAGCCAATACATAGAGTGCCAAAGTCTTCGACTAAAATAGAAAGAGGAAAAGATTAGTGAGGAAAATTGTTTCAATTGTTAGCAACACGCTCTGTTGCGTCCACTCGAGTGATATTGGTAGTGGATGCGAAGACAAATCGAAAAAGAAATCGAAAAGTGCAATTTTTGAACGTAAGGTTGTAAACAATGATGGCCCCCGTAGGCGGAAGTACCGGCGATCCCAAGGATGGCGCTATAGCAGTCATTTCGACGGGTTCCGTCCCCGCGGTTGGAGCTCAGCAGTCGTCAGGTTCGTCTCTGCTGGACGGAGACAAGCGTCGCATCAGTCGAATGTTCAGCTGGACTGCCGAGTCACCCGTTGTCACGTAAGTACACCGGTTTCGGAACTAGGAAATGGGTTTATGTAGGGTAATGGCATTGCAATGAGACAGAGCTAGAAAGTTGCAAACTAATGCCGTTTGATTGTTGCGTTCTGCACGTACAAGATGTTAGGATGTACAAGATGGATCAAAGGGAGTTTTCAATTAGAAAGTACACATACATCCAAGTATTTGTAATAATACCTCTTAGCTATGTCTTAGATCTGTGATTTGGCGTTATGTTCAGCTCAACATCAACAGCAACAAACCAATGCTGAAAGGGGCTTGGTTTGATCTTCTGTCTGGTCAAGAATTTTTTTGATTAGGAAAATTTCTTGACTCACTTGACACACTAGAGCGTATAATTTTGATTTCTGCACAATAATAGAGTATCTAGAACACCATGTTGAGAGCCTACTATAAGCAATAGCCTAAGAATGCCAAAAAAATTCGTGGATCAGCAATCATTTTTTGCTTTTTTCCGTGCGTGCACTGAACATAAGTATTCCGCATCGTTTCTTAAATATTGCTTTCATAGATAAAGCATATTTGTAAGTAAAGTGTACGAAACATTCGTATAACCGGTCATGAGGCAAAATGCTACGATGATGCCACATTCACACGAAACAAGTATGGACTAACAAATTGCTGCTAGAATTATCTTGTAACGTGCCGGTTTATGTGTTTGCTGTTCCTTTCACTGATGTCGGTAATGTTTTGAGTTATTGTAGGTAGGAGAAATGTCTGTTGTTTGCTCGTTGGAAGTTGTGAAACTCCAATAGTTTTGTTTCAAGTTTGGAAGTTTAGGTTGCTTAGCGCACTGACTTTCTCAGATGTTATAAATTGATCGAACAGGAAACTTGTGGTTTTGTATATTGATCATCATATCAGTTCGGAGCACTAAGAATATCTATAAAGACTGTACTCGAAAAAATAAGACATCCACAAATGGTCGCTATTTTTAGTCAGATTTTCTTTCAAATTCCAGGAAATAAACTCTGGTTTGGTTTCTACTTCATTTGTAAATTGGATCTCCTCTCCATGACCGAATGCCTACACTTTGCCTTTGACAGCACCCATAAGGTTTTGGGTAAGAGTGGGCTGACTCCGTTTGACACTGTTACCCACGGTTTTTATTTTCTTTCTGAATATTAGTTATCGGGCATAGCGTTTTGTCTATTGTTTCGGTTGCCTATTGTTTGTTGCGCGAGTGATCGAGTGAGCATGAGAGGTCGTGGTTCACCGGATAAGATGGGTTGGTTGTGAGGTACATAATTAATTGTGAACCAAATTATTCGTTCGCCATCAGACCACCCTCTTTTGGAACAAATAAACCATTGTCCCATTTTGTATGTAGCTCCAGCGGCATCCGTACTGTTGGTTTAAACCGGTCAAAATCGGCTTGCCAACAATATTGAAAATCTCTTTGTTTTCCCAATGAAACTCCACAATCACACTTTGTGTATAGCCACAATAGCATTCTTACTGTTGGTTTAAATCGGTTTCAATCGGAAATCGGTACTTATTTTCAAATATTTCACTTGACAGCGTTTGACATCGTTAACTATGCTGCTACCCAATCCTGTTCTTCAAAATCCCAGTAACTTCTCGTGGAAGTGCAGTGGACTCCTCGGCTTTCAATAAAGCGAGTATTAAGTCAATATATTCCTACCCTCTCCTTACTTGACCTGCCAACGCCGGTATTGCCTTAGTTTGGGATCACAAGTTTTTACACATTGAAGATGTATGTTAGTCCCTAGCATCATCTGTTGGTTCTCTGTGTTAATCATGCTCATGTTACCCACTGTTTTGACTTTCATGATGGCCCAAAACTTCTTTTGGTACAAAAACAAGATTGTTATCGCTGAATCAGTCTAACACCAGCCGCGCATATAAGGCCAAAATCCGGCCGATCAAAATAGCGTCTCACCTGCGTGAGACCGCAGGAGGAAGAGCAGCAGGCGCTTCTGGAGATTTGCCCATTCATGGTTCCTGTCGTGAAGTGGGGTTGGCTTATCTCTCCACACTCACAGATGGCCTACCCAACCGAGAACTTTTTGGCAAACTTGTCCATCTACCTCTTCCTTACCTCCTCAGGAACGACCAATTGTGTTGTGGTAACGTGAAACTGCTGCCCTGACAATTGCTTTGATGTAACTCTCCTTGTCGACCCACCACGATTTCAACAGCTACACTCGGTACAACTTCTCGGCGCGGGTTTTGGCTACCGTGTTTTGTTACTCGTTCCGGTTTCGTGCCTTCCTGATCTTGTAGACGTGGAAGCCGGCACGTTTCATCGATTTTGTCGACAATCCATGGGGAAACCTAGGTCTTCTTCACCACTTCGTGGATCGAAAGCTTCGGTCGACGTTTGAACAGATTCAACACCTTCCTTGCTTTCATCGGATCAGCTGTCTTACCGCCACTAGGTCGCCTGGGTCTCCTTAAATGACTTCATCACCCGGGACAATGTTGAATGATGAAATCCCTGTGTTTTGCGATCCGTTCGGGAAGCCAAATTACATACGACAACAACAACTAGCAATTTCTGCCAGAACCAAAGATGTGAAGAGAAAGTATTAATAGGCCCGTACGAGCACGGAAGGTTGTGAAATTGAATAGAAGTAGTTGAAATTGAGCGAATGGCATGTTTGAAAGGCGGTATCCAATCTGTGCTGTCCACTCCTAGGGTTGCATGATCATAAGAAGGATATTTTAAATTTTCAAACATTATAATTGATTACGTGCTTCATGTGACAAAAAAACATGATTAGTTAAATGTCTTTGAAACCATGATGAGGATATCATCAACAAATGCTATTAAGAAGGATCAGCATATACAACACGTTAAAAGGTTTCTCTCTGAGGTTGTTAAAGTAAATGATGACGAGAGAAACATAACTGTGTAACATTAGTAGTTGTGTCTTAAAAACATCTCTTCTTGGAAATTGATTCCTGTCACATGTAGCCTTTGGGAAGTGTAAAAAAGAAAGTAGGCTCCCTTCCTTTTGCCTTCCACGCATTGTGGTAGCTAGGTAACAGATTGTCTGCTTGATCGGATGCCGTCTTTCAAACATACCCTACGCTCAATTTCCTGTCATGTTCTTACGGACCTATCAATACTTTCTCTTCACATCTTTGATTCTAGCAGAAATTGTTGTCCACTCCTAGGGTTGCATGTGATAAGAAAGACACGTTTTAACCATTTGTACCCGTTTTGAGAAACATTAAAAGGGAAAACCTTTCATATTTAGATTTGTTTGGGAGCAAATGTTGATCATTTTAAAACAAATAATTGAACTATTTAGATTTGAACTTAAACATGAAATTCATCTTTGAATGGAAATTTTAATTTTAATGCGAATTTTCCGATCAAATGGTGTATACATGAAGTTATTCTGATCATCCAAACGAGAGTTATTGGCGTTCAAAAACCTTTTACTTTCAAAATTTTGCGGTTATAGAGAAACGTATTTTTACGTTAAAAAAATGGCCGCAGATAAAAAAAATTTATAAGGACCTTTTTGACACTTAATCATCTTTCCTTGTCTATCACACAAAAGTCAATCAATGTTTTTTCTCTCTCTTACCTTCTCTAACATTTGTTTCAAATGGTGCATTAGTATGCTAGGATTGAACATCAAAAATCTCCATATGAGTTTATGTAAAAACCTAAGTCAGTTTCTTTTGAATTTTTGATATTTTTTAAACAAATTTTTTTATCAACGATTTTTTTTTGCGAAAAATGAGCAGGAGCTACAAAAAAATATCACATATGTCCATATCCAGGCGAAATTGGCCATAACATGACGAAATTTGACACGAGCCACTTGGATTCGGACGAAATTTCGCAAACATTTTCGGGTTCAATAGTAACTTTTGAGAAGGGTTTGTGTGTTTTTGATACGACAGTTTTAGGTAAACAGTAGCTCGGAAATCGTTCGTTTTAGAGAAAAAGTGTCTGAGAAGATCTTAATGTCCATGAAAAAAATGAGCACTGACCATTTTTCTTTTTTACATGAGAAAATCATCATTAAAATGAGAAAATCATCAAATTCAAATTCCCAAAAAATGCTATTTTTAATTTTTTTAATTTTCGATGATAAAATTTGGACACAAAACCATTTTTTTCAGAAGTAAGATCAACATGGATCAAACATTTTCAAAAAAGTTTTCCTGGTAGCAATTTTTGGATGATTTCCATAAAAATACTTTATGTTACAATTAACATACTTTTCAACGCTAAAATATAATTTTACATAAAATTTGTAATTGAAATGTCCAAAGTAATGATCTTCCTAAAGGTAATCGTTTTTGAGATATTTTGAACTTTATTTCACGAGTGGTTAAAAACTTAAAAAACACGCAATTTTCATAAGTTACTGGAGATGATTACCAAAACTATGTTTGTTGCAACAAACATGGAAACTCCATTTTTTGACTACTTACGATTGGACTAATCATTTGAAAGTTATATGAAATTACTGCACCATTATAAATATTAATCCCACGACGGTTTGGTTGATTCGATTAGTAAATTCAGCTTCTGGTAAACCTAAATAGTAAGTTTGATGTGACTTTTTGTTATATGTACACAATAATGTGAAAAAGGAACTTCCCTACAAAACAAATAATTGACCAGAATCTAGTATTTCTGAGGTACATAGTTGGTCAAAGTTGAAAGACCTTTGTGCTCCTTTCATATAATTTATTACATGTTTACCTCCCTTGTTTTTAATATTAATAGTACTGTTGTACTAATATTCTATATTATAAAATTAAATTTATTACTTGTTCACGTTTTTATATACATCATGAAGAAGTTAGAATACAGTTTAGCAGCTATTTTAATATCGGAAATACAGGGTGTCTCACAGTAGGTGTAACGTTTTTGTATGGAACTTAATTTTTTTTTGTACGGGTCGTCACGTTTTCCCAAACCCCCCCTCCCCCCTTACTGCGTGCCATAATTAATGGACCTTCCCTTACAGCATAAAAGATCAACCAAATCAAAGCATTTATTTTTCATTTGAAAGATACATGTTATAGAAATAAACCATATTAATTCAATTCGAATCTCACGCCCTTTTCCTTGATAACTTTGCGCAAACGCTTTGTAAACCCATCGCAGCTAGCACGCACGATTTGTTGAGGAATTTGGTCCTAAATATCAACCAAATGTTTCAACAACAAAACTAAAAAATTGTGATTATCCTTTGTCTTTGAAATAATAACAAAAGGGGCTGCTGTTTTTTTTAATGAAATCATGAGTTACTAATTTTTCTAATCTTTCACTCAGGTATGATATGGATTCAATGTCGCACCTATCAGTAGGAATCCATTGCTCATAACATATTTCAATCAAGTTGTGTTTTTCTAGTTCTTTCAGCATCCATCATTCGAAATCTTCGACAGTTTTCACATTCACGGAGATAAACTGCAAATAAACACATTATGTGTACCAGAACTACTCAATTATTTACAATACTTAGGTCGCAATGACGCAAATGAACTTAACCCAATTTTAAAGGTGAATTTCACGAAATCATAAGTATGTTTCGCGCAGTGACATTATCAACATTTTTTTCTGAAACGTTGACGCTTTTCATCTGTTACAACGGGAACATAATCTCTTTCGCCCGGCAATAATCGACTAACGTCATCGTCGCTTTAGTATTGAAAAACTTTATGTTTAACTTCATCACTCAAGCCATGTCCACGTTTACTATCTGGTGTAGATAATACTCCTTTTTGATCAGCCGTGTTATTGACTTCCTTTGCCATGTTACTATTTATACCAAACTATGTTACTAATATTTGCCCAGACCCCGACTTGGGTAAAACTGTTAAAATACGTTACTTCTCGGCCTCTGTAGTCTCATCATTTTGCCTCCATTTGGTTAATTATTTCATCATACTCCTTGGATTTTTGTTCCTGAACCGATAGCCTCGTCTCGTCTTCTTCTTAGCCAAAGTTGAACATGTTTTTTCGCATATGCGCTATGTAGCCTTTAGTATTTCTTCACATTTTTGTTCTGGGTAACTAATTTGATCAAGTTGCTTCAATGATACTGCCCAGGTAAAAAAAATCATTGAATTTTCTGCATTTATCTAATGACGATGATGATGATGATGATGATGATGAAATACTACCATCTATTGTAGCAAGGTTACTTTCCATAGCAGTGGAATTATCTGAAAACCGAAAAATCGATTTGATCAGGATTCTATTGTTGTTTGTGATCATCAAGCTCCTATATGAAGGGCCAAAAACGTGTGGGTGGGCCCGTAAGCAGAGACACGCGAAAATAGGGAAGAGAATCCCCTTCCCAAAGCAACCACTACCGACAACACTACCCAGGTAACCAATAAGCATTAGCATATGCAGTAAATCAACCCTAAATCTGCATTTTACATGCTACAAGCCTTATATTAGCATTATATCAGCAACCTGAATGCTACTTGTTGTAAAGTTGGATTTCAAATGCTATTTAAATGCATGTAGCCTGTAATAAGCATTTCGAATGCAAAATAGCATTAATGAAGCATTATCATAGCATTGCAATAATTCAGCCGTATATTGGGCCAAAAGCGGCATTTATGTTGCACTTAAGGCGACTTGATTGCTTGATAGGCTGCCGTAAAGACTCTTTGTAACTGCTTATTGGTTACCTGCATAGAATTGAGCCCTCGATTGTTCAGAATAAACCCAAAAGATGGGGTCGAAGAGCCCGCCCTCGTCCAGCGAAATGTTAACAATAGGGAGGAGACAGACCCATGATTTCTATCCAAATTGTATCACTTCCTTTTTCCGTTATATTTTAGGTCGTAGATATTCAGTATATTTTGTGGTCATTTGATTGCTTACCTTGTGTTAGAAAACTTGGCTGAAAGTAAAATTGGTTAGGGTTTATACCATTCTTTACTTATTGCTCTGTGTTCTGCTTTTGAAGAGTTGACTTTATGATGTCATATTGTATCGCTCGCGGTCATAGGTTAGGGAAGAGAACAGGGGGGGAAATGCATTAGTGATTGGTAACACGCTATGTGCATGTGAGATTTTCATGGTGATATTCTCACAACGGCCGTTCAGAATGGTTCGACGGATGCATTTGAGAGATCATTACCGTTGAGTTTTCACTCGTTTACTCAATTCCATCATGTTTGGTTATAGAAGACAAGAAACATTTTACTTTACGCTTCATTTAGGAATAATAGGGCAATGATCCCCCACTGCATCTTCAAGTGATCATTACAGGCTGTCCATTTGGTGCAGGCAATTTTGAACGTTGGTGGGGTAGCCGACGCACACATGAAATCTGCCGCGACCAACTCGGCAGAACGTGTTTATACCCCTTTCTGAACCGCAGGGTAGGGTTGATTTTTTTTGCGTTATCTAATGCTCATAAAGCGAATGCAAGTTTTGGCAGAAATTCATGGGATATTTCATGTAAATTCAGCCAGGTAACGCCTGCATTTAGCCTGTTGTATGAAAGATTGCTATCATTGTAATGTTGTATGGCGTATGAGAGATTTCAAACAATTTCGCTGTTTGCCGTTGATACGGAAAATTCCCATGTTGAAGAGATCGATACTATGCGTTCTAGAGTAGTCTGGTACTTCACGTCCATGGGATGATGCTGATACCAACAATATAGCGTGCAACTATCGTTTTGAAATTGGTTCACTGTTGCAGAATCCCTAGTTCCAAAATACCCCTTGCAGTCTGCATCTTGCCATGCATTCTGGCGGTTTTCTTTACCTTTTGGTACAAGTTTCTTTGTTTTATTTTGACAGAATATTTTAGGGTGTATTGGTGTGAGTTTCGTTCGTAGGGGTGAATCATTAAGCTTGGGAATTAGCTTGGGACCGGTGTGCTAGTACTTCCTGAGACAAAAAATATATTCATTTATTTCAGTTCTATCCACCCGTTGCTGATACTATCAAAATGGCTGAAGGTACTTCTTCTAAACCATTCCGTGATGATAATGGCTGATTCTCATTTCAAGACTGCTGATTTTCAAATCTTTTCTGTAGTGTATACGACATGAGTCGCAAATCTTTAACGAAGTATTTAGAAGTATTTTACATAGTATTTCAAAAAACTTTTGAATCAATGCATCCGTTAAAAACGTTTTCCAGATGAACATTTTCTATTGCTTTTGGGAAACCGTCTACAACACCTTAACAATCTTTCAAATTCAAACTGAGGTTCACAAATTACTTATTGATTTTCGAAATGAAGCAGTTTAAATGGAGTCATAAATCAGTGACATAATTGTACATTCCTATAGATTCTAACGTTTGCATTAAACAAAATGGACTTTTTTTTCGGATGGTAGATCTTACGCTTTAGGTTGGCCTAGAAATTCTCGAGGAGACGTAGCTGGGGGACGTTGGGCGGGTTCACCTAGATACCACATCGATATTCAGCCTCTCCATCTCCTCCAACGATCGTTTCGAGTAGTGGGCCGATGCCAGATCCAGCCAGAACACCGCGTCTTCGTCCTTATGGTATTTTTTGATGAGCTTCCGGCAGGCATTTCGTACTATAAATCACCCCGTTAACGGCCAATCCGGAGCGAAAAAAGAGCGGCTTTGACATCCCTTTCTTGGTGATTGTCAGCCACAGGAGCACCTTCTTTGGGAACTTGGTGTGTAAAATGAACTTCACCTCGGAGCTCGCTTCCTTTGTGGGGGAAGTAAAATACGAAGTGCCCTGCCAGTCGTTGCCATCCAGGGAGAGATATCTCTCGTCTTACATCACCACCGCCACGTCGCGATTCGCTGGGCAAATCAAGTTGACCATCTTATTCAGTCGCTGCCGCTGCGTCATTGCCTGCAGCTCCGAAACCAGTGTATGCAACTTCCGCTTCCCGACATGTATGTTCATGTTCGCCAGGTATTTTTTCACTGTTTGGCCGGTTGAACCGACCTCCTGGATGTAGCCACTTTTCCCTCAATCTTCCTCTTCAGTATCCTTTGGAGCTTCTTGTCGCTCAGGGTCGTCGGCCGTCCGGAGCCGGGATTTCCCGGTAAACCCATGAAAAATCGGCAATTTTTATCCATTCTTTTAATGCAAACTCTATTAGTAGTCAATGTGCAATGAAGTTTGTCTACTATTCATTAAAACCCGCAGAACTGGGCTTCAAATGGTGAGTTGACAACTTCGAAGGAGGGTGCGACCGCCCTCTGGTCCTCACAAGTTCCTACATCACGCCTCCACGAGTCATATGATCACAAAAGACTGCCAACTGAAACATGGAGACGCTGGTTGGCGTAGCCTGGGCAATGTTGTCAATCTGACAATAGCGAAGTGAGGGGGTGCGACCGGTAAATCATATCATAGTTTTCCATTCTCATATCTTTCAATATTACCAATATTACTTATCTTTATCATCATTTTTTTCATTTTTATCATTACTTGTGTTTTCGTGATTTATATTCTAACATATATTTTTTTTTATAATTTCACCTTATAGGTTATATAAAATTTGAATTATTATGTCTTATATACCCAATTATCATTATGATTGAGAAGTATCTAATGCCTTGATTAAAAGAAGCTGCAGCGGAATCTATGGTAGGCTTTTGCACTTACTAGTTAATGTATTTTTTCATTTCCGGTTTGCGAAAAGACCTTTTTCGAAATCTGAGCTCATCTGATTCGTGCACCGCTGTTTGTCATTCGGCTTGTATCTGATGTTATAATTCAATTTTTGTCATTACTGTATCATAACTCACAACATTATTATATTTGATGATATTGTTTTATTGATTTTACTTCATAGATGATTTAACCATTGCTTATTGTTTTTTATGTCCATTTGTCTTTAACTCAATTGAATCTTCCCTGCTTTCCTAACCCAGGAGCAATAACTATTAACCAGCTAAAATAAAAGCGGATTGCTGTTATAAAATCAACGTCAAGCTGCAAATAGTGATCATGGCAACAGTAAATTAAAATGTATAAAAGTTAGTTCTGTAAAATTTAACAAACAGTTTCAGGATACCACAAATCAAGATTTTGGTGAAATGCTGCTATCGGTAAAAACGAACGAAAACGCGCTCAAGCGCGAACCACGAAACTCTACACTATAACACTTTACTAAATATCTTGCATTTAAGGATCAACCGAATGGAGATCGTATATAATAGATACGAATGATTGTAGTATTTTTTATTTACACAAATATAGAGACTATCATATAAATATTTCATGGGAATGGGAGGGACCATCAGGGCACCCGATTGAAGCACTCTGGATGGGGAGAGTGGAAATGCCAACTCCGCATTGTTAACAGTTTGTGAATAGAGGGCGAGCTCTTCTCCCCGCCCATTGGGGCATCCTCATGTTAGATAGCTTGCTCTTTTGACCAATTGTTCAATCTTGTTGTTGGAAGGAGATTCTTTATATCCCTGTGGAAACGTATAAGTGATGTTGCCTATCGATCCATCCAACCCCTTTTTGGCCCTTCATACAATGGCATGATTAGGATATTCAGTGGTTATTAAAGCTTGATCAAGTCTAACAGAGAGGAGAGCCTATTGCTGTCGGACGTAGTTTCCGTGCTACAATGGGTGGTAGTACATATCATACATCATACATATTGATTAAAACCCGCAGAACTACAAAATATCTTAATCAATGTCGTGAAATCCGCCAATAAACTCAATTATGTTGAAGTAATCTCCTATAACTTTCAAACATCTAGTTCAATCGTGTGAAATTCAAAGAAAAAGAGAAAAATATCCATGTTTGTTGAAACAAACATAGTTTGGTGATGGGACATCTCGAATAACTTATGAAAATGGCGTGTTACTTAAGTTTCAAAATATCTCAAGAACTGTATCAGTATTATGAACATTTGATGTTGATGTAGAAGTTTGATGTAGAATAAAATATAGGGTGTTCCGATCAAAATTTGGTCAAACAGTAATATGTGTGATTGATCGACTCACTCAGTACTTATTATTAAGTCAAGTTCTTTTTCTTTTTCAAGTTCCGTTAATACAGAATACCGAATGCGATTGCCTGGTCTTTCGTTTAACACCAGTTTTCCTTGAACTGTTTCACGCTCACAACAGCTTTTTGAGTCTTCTTAAGGTTCTGCTTGACGATGGCCCAATATTGTTCGATTGGGCGGAGCTCTGGCGTGTTGGGAGGGTTCATGTCCCTGGGCACCACTTGAACGTTGTTGGCAGCCATGGCCTTTTTCCGTAATGGCAAGATGCCAAATCCGGCCACAATAGAACGAAACAATTGTGTCGCTTCAGGAAAGGCAGTAGACGTTTTTGTAGGCACTCGCTCAGATAAATTTCCTGGTTGACGGTTCCGGTAAACGTTGCTCTTCAAGCCATATTGCTTGAAAATATCTGCCACCTTTTCCAGTCCGGTTGCCGTATAAAATTCCTGTCCAGGAAGCTGTTTAAAGTCTGTCTTGACGTAAGTTTCATCGTTTTTTACCACGCAATCAAACTTTGGCCGACGTGTTTTGTTTATCGTCGTGATTTGGAGTCACCACTTTCTTGTAAGACGACAGTCCACCTCGTGTCTTAGCTCTATTCACCGTTGAAGGCGCCTCTCCCAGCTTCTTTGCGACATCTCGGACGGAGCGGTTGAGGTTCCACTCGAAACAGCGGGCAACTGTTTTTGTCGTCGCTGTGGCCTCCGGCTTTCGATTTCCTCCCGATCAAGCTTTCCTAGCTGTCGACAAACGTTTATCGAACAATTTTAATACGTTGGTAACAGTTTATTTAGCCACATTCAACATTTTTGCCAACTTGGAGTGAGAGTAGTTTGGATTTTCGCCATGCAAGTGCAACATTTTGATGCTTTGCTTCTCTTCTTTCGACGACTTTTTGATAACTGAAGTGCTAATCTCTAAGCAAAATAGAGTATGTAAAGCAGTGTATTTTGGGAAATTGAATTTTAAATTTTAATCATGCTTTTTTCATGTTATATTTTTAGTGTATAATTTTTATCATGGACTTTATCTCCTTACCATTTCTTTTAAGACACTAAAACGAACGATTTCCGAGATACTGTTTTCCTAAAACTGTTGTATCAAAAACACATAAGCCGTTCGCAAAACCTACTCTCGTATCAAAACACCGTTCTTCATGCCAAAACGCTTATACTGTTATTCCGAACACGATGGCAAAGTTTCGGCCAAGTCTTAAATGCTAAAGTTTTGTCATTTTTTTGTCAGTTTTGTTCATTTGGCGTGAAACCGCTCATTTAGTTTTTAATTTGATCTCAGGTCGTCCGTTGATGATGTCGATGGAAGTTGATATGTTTACACCCTGACTCTATCGACAAATGATAAAACGCGAAACTTTATAATGCAATTCTACGACAAATTGGCGGTGCACTCGGTGACCTATTTCACCTAAAAGTCACCTGACATTACCGCGGTTTGATGCCATTTCCTTAGGTACATGTATCACGAGAAGGAGAGTTGATAGCCATGGCGTTAGAGTGTAATTTTACTTTTGCTTTGTTGTTACCGGGCATCTCGCCTAATTGGATGCGCGTTCGTAAGCGAAACTTTTGCTGCTTCAATCATTACCGTCAATTTTGCTGCCGGTTGTGAGTGATAAGACCACTCGTGTGCAGGTTAGCTTGCTTTAAAAAAAAAAGATTAGTGTCATTACCATTAGCGTTAGCGAGGCTGATCGGTAATGCTGTCGATGTTTGTAGCTGGTTCCGCTATTCGGGATGGACACGATACTTGCAATACTGCGTATAAATGGATGGGAATAGATTAGATAATATCTAGTTCAGCGATATTAGCATGTCTCTAATAAACAATCATTCGGGTGACTGAGAGTCAACGGGATGAAATTGTTGTTCGCATAGTTATAAGTTTGATTACTATTCAATCAAACTTGTTTAATCGCATGGGGTCAAGAAATTCAATAAGTTGAGGTGAAAGCTGTTATATGATATCGGCGAGTTAGTTTGATTCTACACAGTGTGTTTGATTTTACTAAGGATTATGCCTTTGCCAATGTTAAGAAAGATCTCAATGCATAACTCTTGTTGGACTTTATAGCGTCTCAATAAGTATTATTATTGTTTATAAAGCACTTTTAATTCTATGTTTAGCAGGAAGTTTTAAGTTATTTACATTTGACTGCAGAGTTGCAACTTAATCTCAAGTTTCATAATTTTTTACTCAACGCATTCACATTCAAAATTCATTCAAATGAAGGCTACTTTGTTGATCGAATAGCGAGACTTCGGAACCGGCCCATGAGCAACATTTCTGTAATAAAACCGTCTTTCCACGTTCAAAGTCTACCAGAATTTCTTTCCAATTTTCTCCCACCATCTGTAAAACAGGTCGAGACTTTAACCCTCGTGGCAGATGCAGTTCAGTATTGACACCTGTCGAAACCAGTTTGACCAGCCTAAACATATTCGAGTACCGACTAGTTCCATGGCAACTGTCTGCTCAATGTCGACCAGCTACGTTTGGCAACTCAAAAATTCTAATGATGATCGACATCTATTTGAATATTCATGGAATTTACCCACTATCTTCAGCTGATAGAATGTCTCGGAAAACCATAAGCAGAAAAACTCACGTTGGAACGCTATGCTGTGACGTGTAAATCGAAAAAGACGACATCTTCAAGGTTTCTTGATATTGGTTTCACTTTTCTCTGTGTGCAGCACTTTAAATTCTCGGAGACCTGATGGAATGCTGATAGAAGCGATAGAATTTACTAAATGAATGCACGCGTGTTTAAAAATTTGATTTTCAAACTAGTCTATTTAATTAACATTTCAATCTTTAAGCCTGAACATTTATCTCTTGTTTGTCATAGTGAAACCTCCCAATATCGCCTCAAACCATGCATATCTCTTCAATGGCACTTGATTGGATGCTGTTTCAATGCCAAGCCAACTGTTTGAAATCTTGGAAATTTCGGTAGCACGCCAGATGATATTGATGAATATGGTCGAAAACAACACGCGTGTTAATTAGTCAATTTATTGTGCTATCCAGGTTCAATTGCAATGAGCAGAGGAAATTCCGGAACGAGAGCACAGGAAGTTGTGTGAGTTAATAATAGAGTGAAATTCAGCTTCGTGATTGTATGCAGTATAAAATTGGGGTGTAATTATCCACAGCATAGCTTTGTCGGCCGCCACACATACTTATATTGTTGTTTAATTGTTGCCCTAATACTTTCGGCAAAGGTCGGCAGGTAGAATGTCGAAAAAGCTCGTATGTTTCCTGATACAGGTTAAAAACAACGCAGCAACGCGGGCAGATTGATTGGAACCCATGGATCAAGAGTTTAAACCTATACATTCCAGTCACGCAATGTAATCAAATATATGTGGAAAAACGTGTCTGGTTTTCCCGCTTCGTAGATACGCACAGAGCAAACTGTTTCGACAGCCCATTGCAACCCTATATGTTTTTTATTTCATTTCTCTTTTTTTTCATTTCACTGTCATTGAAGTTGCAGTTAGAAGCGCTTCCTAACAGTCCAGCCCCTACATGTTCGGTTGCGCTGCACTGCGGCCAGTAATCAGAAATACCGCGAACTGTTCGTGGAGATTTGCCATCGCCATCGTGGCAGATGCAAATGCCTCGGATATTGGATCTTTAACGAATTTGGTTCCATTCCTGAGGGATTGAGATTTGAAATTGAGGACGACCTTTATTGGCTTTTTCGAGGCTTATGACAAAGTTCATTGTTCGCTGTCTAGCTATATCCTCCATCATTAGATTACACATTAGGTCCTGATCCTTCTACATATATTTTAGCTCTTCTGATTGTTAGTTAACCTTTTCCTTAGTCCTTATATAAGATGCAAAAGTCCAGTACGAGTTTACAAAAAAAAAAAGAGTTTAAGTTCTGAACTAGGTATCGAAACTGGATTAGGAAACGATTGAGTGGGGTGGAACTGAATCAGTACTTTTAACCATGCTGCCAGTGTCATTCAAATTCAATATATGTGTAATAAGATCGTTCTCAGAGGTGACGAAACAGCCAAGAAGGCACAAACCCGTTTAGGTAAAGAAAAGGCTATAATCACACTTATCTATAGTGTATCATTAGTAAAATTACACCACAAATAATCAGGTTAGGTAATGAATATAGTCTGATCTGAAGCGGAGAACGGCAAACATTTTCTGATCTCATTCTTTACTATACTGAGGACACTATAATAACTAAACTACAACTCGGATTATCTTTCAATATCGACCCAGTCTGATGCTCTTCAAAATGTTTGCTAAGAATCGCGTTGATTGAGTCCGACAACAACATTAAAGTAGTTGGTTATGCTTGATCGGGATTTAATCCTAGGATAATATCGGTTGGAGTTTACCAATCGTACACAAAACACATGTTTCATAAATTGTAAGCAACCAGATTCTTAGTCTTGTGATCGTGATCTCCGATAAGGATTGGGTTCACACACGGGCAATTCGGACACTACTCGGCTGATCGCTATCGGCGGAAACTAGGCACCACAGATTCACAACCAAAAACAACTTTTGGAACTTTACTGGCTTCATTAGGCGTTCTTCGTTTAATTTTTTTTTATTCGGCGTTTCGATTCCAACTGAACATGTTTTATTATCATACATCTTGTTTTATCCTACGTTGTGTGAATTCTTTCCGTTTGAATTAACCATAAAGTTAACTATAAAAATAAAATATTGCAAGCCTCTGCCAGCTTATGAAACTGACAGCAAAAAAGAATACCTGCTTTCGACAGCAATCAGTATTGAGAACCTTCTGCCCTCATTACACTGTAAAGGTGTGCCGTTTAAAACCCGCACACTCAAATTGCTTTGACTTTTGATCCGTTGATTTAACATTTATTGAAATTTTTCGTAGATATAGTGGAATATGTATTATTTATCCAGACCCTGCGCTTAACATGATTTCATGCGATATTAACGTTTCCGAATTTCTCGGCAACCGTTGTTATCCGTCTGACCAATGCTCCGAAGAACATACCATTCATCGGCGCTTCGAAATTCATCTCCGTCGATTATCTCAATTTGGCCTACGCGAGCTCTATCACACTCTGTTCCTCCTGTCAACAGATGCTTAGTCTTGGACGTATTCATCTTTAAGGCTTCACGTTTTAGCTTGGTGTACGCCTGAAACGATCTTCTGACATCATCTAAACAAAAAGGGACTTAATATTTGTGGCTTTTTTGAAAAATCTTCCGCCAACGTAGAGGTGTGAGTCGAGTTGTCTGCGAGCCATCCCGAACTCCGGTTTGATAACAACTAAAATATATACTGGCACTAATTAATGAACATTTAGCATTGAAAATTCTCAAAATTGCCACCAAGTTATTAAACACTGTGCCAACAAAAAAGTAACAATTCGCACTTGAAAAACTCAAAATTGCAATAAAAAATTGATTATTCACTTGTAATTATTCAAAAGTGACCGGTAAAACTGCCAAAAAAACAATGGAAATTAGTATGAACGCAATAATAGGGCTCATAGTTTTCGTCATAATAAAGGTGATACAGGTCAAAATTACAGTCGGAAAACGTATGTAAATCGGTGAAATCGTTTATGCGAAAATCAAATTCATTCTTTTCAAGTTCAATTAGTATAAAATTCAGGAAAAATATTCAGTTAGGCTTCCGCTTTTCCAATTCCGGAATTGCCGGGCCTTACGCTTGACCCCTGCCATCAGCTTTTGTACAGCCACCTTGTCCACCTTCTTCGCCGCAGAAAAGCCAGTTTGCCTGAACTGCGCTCGTCATACGCAGTTTTCTGGTTTCTTCTTTAGGTTCCGCTTGACAACAGCCCAGCATTCTCAATGGGCGGAGCTCCGGCGTGTTGGAAGGGTTCTTGTCGTGGGAACCACCTGCACGTTGCTGGCGGCGTACCACCTGTAGCGCGCCTTACCGTAATGGCAAGATGCCGATCCGGCCCAAACAGTTGCGAAGCAACCGTGTTTCTTCAGAAAAGGCAGCAGACGTGTTATTCAACACTCTTTCACGTAAATTCTTGGTTGACGGTCCCGGAAGCTATGAAAATGCTGCTCTTCAAGCCACAGGTACCAGATGGCACCCAAACCAGATATTTCTTTGCGAACTTTGACAGTTTCGTGTGCTTGAAAATATCTGCTACCTTTCCGCTTCCTTTTGCCGTATAAAACTCCTGTCCCGGAAGCTGCTTGTAGTCGACTCTTGACGTAGGTTTCGTCGTCCATTGCCACGCAGTCAAACTTCGTCAGCATCGTCGTGTACAGCCGTCCGGGATCGCGCCATTGGCCGTCGTAGTTTTGTTTATCATCGCGATTTGGAGTCCACCTACCTTCTTGTAAGTCGATAGTCCGGCTCGTTTTTTGGCTCGATGCACGGTTGAAGACAATACCCCAGCTTGTTGCGGCATCTCGGAGAGATAGGTTAGGTTTCGCTTGAAACTACCGGCAACTCTCTTTGTCGTCTCAGCGGCTTCCGGTTTTCGATTTCCCCCGATCCAGACTTCACCGGCTGTCGTCAAACGTTCCCCAAACCCTTCAATTACATTCTGTAACTGGTTGATTTGGCAACTTTTAGCGATTTTGCCAACTTTGCGTGCGAGTAAGCTCGGATTTTCGCGATGCGCGAGCAAAATTTTGATACGCTGCTCTTCTTGCTTGGACGGCATTTTGACAACTGAAGAGTGAATTCCAAAATCAAAATAGGAGCAACATTCTACGCACACCCATTCAAAATGAGGGTGTTCAGGCTTTTACAAATGCAAAATTGAAGAAAAGTCACGTCAAGTTGATATTGACCAAATTTTGACTGTATCGCTCTCTAATATAGTTTTTGCGGTTAACATGTGACCAAAAGTCTCCAAATTTTTCAAACCTTTCCAATTGAAACCAAAACAAAATCTTTAATTTTTTTTCCCAATGTTTTGTTTTTTATTGCGATTTTGTGGAAAGAGTTACGTGTTTGAAGACTTCGTGCATGTTTACGCGTAGAACTTATTATTATGACGGAAAACTGTCAGTTTATTATTGCGTTTATACTAATTTCCATTGCTTTTTTGGAAAGTTTTACCGGTCACGTTTGAATTATTGAAAGTGAACATCAATTTTTATTATTATTTTTGGTTTTCAAGTGCGAATTGTTACTTTTTGTTGGCACAGTGTTAAATAATTTAGTGGGAAATTTCATATATTTTTATTGCTATTTTTCCATTTTTATTGATGTTTTATTACCCTGCCGTTTGATAACTAACAAATCTGCTTGCTAGCGGTGATAGACGGCGGAATATGATCTGGGAAAGCACTTTTCAGTCGACATTGAGTTTAGTGATCACTCGATATTTATAACATTTCAACTTGTCCCCCTCTTTGGGTATAACTACTACTCCATCTTCCAATTCCTCAGTATTCTGTATTCCCGTTCAATGTTGATTTTTGTGAATGTTCATTTTTGTGAATTCCGTTCCGATACCATCCTTCCAACCTGCCAAGCAGTGCCTTCCGTCGATCAAAACGTAGTGGTTGACGTGGATGATACGTGTGGCAAAGTTTTTGGAGGCAGTTATACGAGATGAGTCTGGAGGCCGGTTTCGTGCCAAGTAGCAAATTCAATTTTAAGGTACACTTGAAGAAGTTGAAGAAGACTCGTTTGATAAAACCACGCATAAAACTAGATATTCTACATAACATCGATAAAACAGCCATAAAACCTCATAAGTTATAAAGGCCCATACTACAAGAGGTCCTCAAGACTACTTCCCAAGGTTTGCTAAAATTGATAGTTTTATCTTGGTACATACTCGTAATGACACTCAAGACGTGCTTAAAACTACGATAAAACTACTACAAGCAGTGCAGGTAAATCTCATTTTCATTGAAATAATTCACATAAGATTTAGAGCTTATGTGGTTCCTCCTTCAGTTCATCAAGATGAAATGACAAAAAATAGTCTGGAAACTATCATTGAACTCACTGCGAGAAAGAATGTATGTTCCGTCACGTCTCACTGATGTAATAAGTTCTTCCCGACAAAGCTCTTGTGACAGCCACAAGAAAAACATTTCTCACTCATTCCCAAAGCTTACAGTAAAATCATATAACGATTTGAAACTACGGCTGATCATGAAACATTTCGACAAAAAGTTTTCATAAGGGCCAATGTCGCAAACGTAAACAATGACTTTTTCCGCAAATTTCTCGAGAATGCTAACTTAATCATAGTGAATTATGACGATGATTGTACAGAACAGGAGTTCCCCTTTACAATAGAAGTGGTAGTTTACTTGAGCGAGTTAGCATTTTCAAGAAATTCGCAAAAGAAGCCATTGTTTACGTTTACGACATTGGCCCTTATGAAAACTCCATGTCGATTTCATTCCAAGTCGCTGAAAATGCACGTTTAATTAAAGTCTACTAAGCTCTAAGAAAATGAATTCGTCTGAAATAAAATTATCATTTTGCTGGTTCTTTTTTATAATCGATTGATTGAAATCGATCATGAAAAAATAACGTCAGCATAAAAGACAAAAAAAAAACATGTATGCAGAGTGCAATCGACCTCCATAAAAAAAAATACATCTCTATATCTACCAGATATGAGTAAATTGCGATGATCGTGCAAAAGAATCTGTCGACAACATTAGCAATAATTTATAGGATAAAGGAGGCGCAGATTACCAAATACATTTGTATTAGTGAGCCGAAAATAATGTAAACACGAATAATAACGTTGAAAATTGCACGGAACCTGCGTATGGAGCTGTGAAATTGCTTGTATGCATGCATAAGTTATATATAAATGCATGTATTTAAGATCCAAACACATTTTTATTGATTCCATCTACACTAGAGGTGTCATTTCTGCTTCCATTTAATCCCTTCTAGTAGTATGACGTAATGAATGATAAGAACTAATCATTGTGACAAAGATGTTGACTCTGGAATGAACATTTTCCAGTCATGGAGTGTTGGCATCACCTTCTCAAGTACATCCTTGTTCAACTTTATAATCAAAATTTCTTCTAGAATATCATCAGAGAGTCCCGTCCTGATATTAGATAAGACAAGTGCCAATGCACTGAACGATCGTTCCACGGATACCTGTGTCGAAGGAACGGAATGGACAACAGTTGCTACAGCATAAAGTTCCGGATGAGTATGTTTTCTTGCCAACCAATGTTTCCAAACGTCGTAAGTGTACGGTTGCCTTGGCTCTACTTCTAATTGCCGAAGCTGCTTTCGAAATGAAGTAACCGTTGGTTCCGAGACACTATACTGAGCGCCTCCAAATAGTTTAGTAATGTAGTCATCCATCATGTCAACCGTACCGGCTTCGAATTTAACATGCGTTGTTGAAGATGCGGATGATGATAAGGATTGAATTTTTTCCCAGGTGTTTATATTGAAATTCTGGAAATTAAAAGCGTTAGTTACCTCATAGTATTTTGGAAAACAAAAATAACAGAGGCTGCCCAATTACTAAGTGTGTACTGAATCTGATAGTGCATGTGGTAAATTTAATTTAGAAACTTTGGCTGGTTTATGCTGTTGTTAATGGAGAGCCTCTGCTGTTAAAGTAGTACCTGAATAGCTTCTTTTTCTGCAGCAGAATCAAACACAGTAGATCCTGGAAAATTAAATCTCGGGTCAAGATAAACAGCAGTCTTGAATGCCATGTTATCCAGCAATTTTCGCAGCCTAGTTTGAAGTGTTTTAGCCAAAACGGAACTAAGAGGGTTTCCCGATTCCCTTTCAACCATCAACGTGGCTTGTAGCCACTGTATGTAAAACTCGCTCAATGGTACGTGTTTGTTTTGTAAACTTTTTGTCAACTTATAAACAGGGTTAAAAGCTGACAAATAGGACTTCATGAATATCCAGTCATCTTCCGAAAACGCTGTAAAATAAATTAGTCACAGTTTGCATTGATAGTTGTGATGATATAATCATGCTTCAACAATAAAACTGTATCAGTTAAACTTACCTACTTCTGGATATTCTTGTCCAAGAATAATGTAAAATGATTCTTGTTTTACAATAGATTTTATCATTTTGTATCTTCCACCCCAACGAGTAAAGCTCCACAAGGGAGCTTTAGAAGCTTTGTTATGGTCGAAAAAGATAGAGTATTTGGTTTTCCGAGTATCTTTAACAATGTCGGTAATTTTCTTGATGTTTGGATCATTCTACGTGATCACGTCCGTTATGGCTAACTGTAGAGTATGAACACTACATCTAATAAGGTTAAGTGCGCTTCCGAATTCATTAGTAATCCCATCAATCATACTACACTCTACTTCTTCGAGCCTTCCTCATCCATCAAAGATTCTAGAGGAGCAACAGAAGTAGTAGCAAGTTTTTGCATTTCTTTAATCGCTGCGATCATATTAGCACCGTTGTCAGTAGTAGCCGAAAAAACTTGGTTAAGCTCGATATTATATGAATTCAGGATTTCAAGGACTTTGTCTTTCAAAAATTTTGCCGTCTGGGATTGTCTAACCTCCATCATAGCTGAAACAAATTTTAAAAGTTTAAGGACGATTTTTATAATAAGATTTTTTACGTTTTACCAAGGGTTCTAATAACGACCTCCCCGTTTGCTTCATACTGGACGTTGAGACCGATCATGTGGCGTCCGTGCCTAGAAGCGGAATCTATTTTAATAGATACAAGCTTTTCCACCATCTCATCTTTGATCAAGGACCGTACTTTCTGAGCAGTTTCATGAATGTGAATTTTGATATTCCTCCGGTTAACATGGCAGTTTAATGTTTCCATAATAGGATCCATAAGCATTTTGAATCCATCCCACTCAAAGCAATTGAATGGAAGATGGTGCTGTGTCACCAATTTTAGACATGCTTCGTAAAAAAGCCGTTTGTCGATCGGGAAACTTTGTTTTGTTTTAACATGACATTCTGTTTCTTTGAGCAAATTCTTGCTCATTGCTGCTACTGGATG
This sequence comes from Aedes japonicus, assembly GCA_034211315.2. NCBI lineage: Eukaryota > Metazoa > Arthropoda > Insecta > Diptera > Culicidae > Aedes > Aedes japonicus. The sequence continues at coordinate 29,324 of JASCZW010010424.1, forward strand.
CTGAGTCCTGAAATGACGAATGAAGTTTCCACATCGTATTTCCGTTGGGCGTAACAGCAACCACTTGTAGGTTCAATTGCGCAAACAGTATTCCCACATTCTATTCGAACGCACTCTTCAGCAGTAGCAGTATAAGTTAATTTTCTTTTATCAGTTTGTTTTTCTGCCATTGTATTTTTTGTTCGGATCAAGATAAGAACTTATTTTACTTTAACAAAATCTGATTCTTGACAACACGAGTAATTTTATGTTTTTCATTTTCGTTGTGTATCACTGATAAAAAAACAGAACATATGAAAAAGACTCAACTTCAAAAATCATATTTGCAGAAGAGCATGATTCCGATTTTTTTCTAATCTTTAAAACCAAAGGCTTTAAAAAGTTTTCTAGGCCAGCTTAGCAGGCAATAAAGTTGGTTTTTTTGTTGTTATACATGACTTTTCATGAACCGAAGAATAATTGGGATGTCGTATTATCAGAATGCTTTTTTTTTGACGATTGAAGCTTTGTTATTATAATAGTTTTCGTCGTTTTGAAAAACCGATCTTGAAACGGCATTTCAGATTGTGTAAGTGACAGTGGGTGAGAAAAGGAAAATCTCACAAATTTCATTTCATCTCATCAGCTCACTGTGACGAAGGAGATTTTTTCAATCATTAATGAATGAGAGAATTTTTTTGTTTAACAGCCTCATGACGAAGGGGCTATGCGATATCGTCATTCCGTTACAGTCGTATCTAGAACAACGAGTTGTGATACATCATAAGGTTTTACGAAATTGATATCCATTACATTGTCATTTTCAATTGATAGACATGAAATTTACCAGCACTGACCACAAGTTATGATAGTTTTATGATTTTCCTCTTTAAGAACACTTCCAGTCCATCACAAATATGTTTGGAAGAATCCAGTTTTCGATTCGTTATGCTGAATGGGCACCTTTATTCTTTATAGTTGAGTGGAAGCTATTAAAGAAAAAAAAATCGATACACATATGATATTTCTTTTCCAAAGTGGATACGTATATAAATTAATTGTAAAATTGACCAATTGTAAAATTGCTCGCAATTGATACATCTTTTATGCGACATTCAGTTTATTGGTGTTTTATAACATAAAAGTTCAATAACTTTAATGCTCGACAACAATTAGGTAAAAAGGCTGAGAAATTGTAAGATCTTAAAAAAAATGTGTCTACAATCCGTTTTAAGTTTCAAAATGTTAACAGCAGAAATTGTTCGTAGCATTGTAAAAACGAGAGTTTTGTTGCATACAATAGCCACGCTCGCCATTTTTCAATTATTTTATCTGAAACTTCCATAAAACGCAAATAAAACTAATATTTCTTGAACAAGATTTTTTGAGGAGCGCGATAAATTAATCTTTATTTGTTTTATTCTCGAAAAAGATGAGTTACGCTTCAATAAAACTTGTTTGAATTGCTCAAGGTAAAAAAGTCTTTCGTAAGAGAGCCATAAAATCATTGTGGAGAAGGCACATCATAAGCAAAGAAATTGTGAACGTCTAAATCAAAAGTGCCTTTGCATAAGTGTTGTTTCTTAGTCATTATGACAGCTTATAATTATCGTAACGTAACATTTTACTATCGTAATGCACATCAAACGTTACGTCGAAAGTACTGCACTGTATTTGCACGGTGGTGCGCCATGTAACGCACTACCTGGGACGTTAGGTTTAACTTGTACAACTGGTATAAAATCAATTACCATGAGTTATGCATTTCGGTTTTCAGCTGACGACACATTGCACCCAGGGATAAGGTGCGACTCAAATCTCTTTGAGTGCAGCACGCGCTGCTACGAGACAGCACATTAAATTTCAAAGAGACGTGAAAGTGCAGTCTGTACTCCCGTGCACCCTTGTTTGTGCCGTGCGCTCAAAGCCGCACATCTCATTTCGAATTTGCTCTCGTCTCTTTGGGCGTTAACGATTGCACTCTCCCTTGTCGTCTCTGTGCAAACACAAGTGCAAAAAACAGACACAGCGGCAGGCCCGACTAGTTTGTGAATAAGGATTTTAATAAAATTTTCCCTCTATGAACCCAAACAATGCCTTTTTGTTACTAGCATCAACAATTTTCATTTTGCTACCATTTACCATAGCATGAGCCAAAGCACAGAGTAAAGCACTGAGTAGAGCACTGTGCATTACTCTTTGTCTCTGAAAGAGAAGTGCATGTGCGGCTATCTGTCTCTCGTGCTGCTACGAAATCTCTCGCACATTCGTTTTGTGCGCTCTTCTGAAACAGGAGACGCACACTTGAAATTGAGTTCAGCACTTGCCTATTTTGCACTACTCTGTGTTTTTCGACAATCTCTGATTGCACCATTTAATTTGATTCGTTACTAAAAATAGGACGTATAACGCATAGACCCTTTTGATAAGTTAGTCTCAGGTTGCGAATCCAATGGAATCCTGTGATGGCCAAAAAAACATTTGTCGTTGGTGGCTGAAATGAAGGAGCATTGAATATATTGGATAGGTTTTGATAGGTGAATTTCCGCTTGAACGATCCACTACTTTATACTTTCTTCCACCTCTTATTAAAAAACAAATGGTTCTAAGAGCGTTATATGGTAGCATTTTCATATTAAAGAAGACTGTCATAAAACTTTTTCAAAACTTTTATCAGGTTTTATGAACGTTGCGAAACGATGTCTTGAGAGGGGAATCAAGCATCTAATAAAATTTCTTTTAAAGTGAATTACACTTATAAATTATGCAGTTTTATGGAGGTTCCTTCAAATGTTTTTTAATCACTCTTAAGAACTGTTTATCAAATAAAACCACCTCAACTTGGAAAATTCCCTGATAAAACCAGATGATCTCCGTAATGATTGATTAAAACTACGATAAAACATAGAATAAAACCAAATTGCATTTGAATTGTTACTTAGGTGTACTGGTGTGTGCTGAACTTTCCTAAATCCGGCTAAAATTCATCCCTCCGGTCAACTTAAGCGTTAAGATCTGCATTGACGAATTTGACGTCACACAAGCAGAACTCAACGGTAAAAAATTGTTGCAGCCACTTGATTGTGCCTTTATTGAGGTACAAAGCAGTCACCTTAACTGGCTTGCAACATGTGTGCTACTAGGGCATGGTTTTGGCAGCTGAAGTATTATCATTTCAGCCTCCTATATAAAGCGTCCTTTTCGTTTTCGTCACTTCAAAGATGAGGGCTGCGCACGTTAATTAAGCTAAGATTGGAGAAACGGCCTTTGATTCTCAACTAGCATTTTTTCCTGTTGAAAAATCATTCTATTCTCCATGTGTCCAATCAATACATCCTCCACTAGATTCAAATATATTCCGAATTCATTCTTGTTGATACAAAACAAATTCAAAGTGCATATAAATACTCACTACGGCCAATGGGGATCTATGGAGTGATCCCTATCGGGTAGAGCTGCTGCAGGTGATCGTTTGGGGACTTTTTCGAACCACGACCTTAGTCGATCACCGCCTTGAGTATCCTAGAGAGTACTCCTTATGTGCCTAAAAGTGGTACGTGCATACCAAACGTTCTTCCTTAGCTCAGTCGGTGAAGACGCAGCTACAAAGCAACACCATGCTGGAGCTGGAGGCTGCTGGGTTCGATTCCCGGTCTGATCTAGGAATTTTTCGTTAAGGGAAAATTCTCGACTCCCTGGGCATAGGGTATGATTGTACTTGCCACACAATCTCATACTAATGCAAACATGGTATTTGGCATCGAAAGCTCTCAATTAAAAACTGTGGAAGTGCATTTCGAACTCTAAGTTGAGAGCAACCAATAAGCTAATTGTAAGAGGACTAGAGTGCCTCGAACAACGTGGAACAAGAGGTATTCGAAAGACCACTAGCGCCCCATCTATGGTTAAGTGACAAAGGGAATGGAACAACTTCACCAAAGATCGGTGGACCCACCAACGAATCCCGGAATTAACCGGGTGGGTTGGTAGGTGATACGGTGAAGTGAACTTCCATTTAACGCAAATTCTGTCCAGGCCATGGTTGCTTTAGACAATATCTGCACAAATATGGACATGCACAGTCCTCCGCATGCACCGCGTGCGCGGGAGTTGAGCGGAACATATGTTCTTCGCATGTCCTCGCTCCGACGGCGTGAGATCTGACATGATAGCCGTAAGCGTGACACAACTCCGGATAAACTGGATCAGAGGATGTGCCAAGCCAAGGAGCACCCTAGACGCGGTATGCATAGCAATAAGCAATAAGGGTTAATAAGCACAATATACCCCCTTCCCGAAGTAATACCGAAATATGGTTCCAGGGAGATGTCATGGTCTAAGGCATGGGTGGGTTTTTAGTGGGTTGAGGCGTTGGCACCCTCATCCTGAGTTCTTCTGGAGTCTTGATGCAAATTGTCCTACCTGTCTAAAAAATAGAGAAAATATAAATAAATAAAAAACAACAAATACACACACGCACATTTTGTTTTTCAAATTCTGAATTATTCAGTAATACTGTTATTAAACAGAGAACCAACATTTGATGCCTTGGTCTAACATACATAATTGGTGTGTAAACATTAGTAGTTCCAAACTAAGACAATACTGACTCCGGCCTCATCCAAATTCAGGTCAAATGCGGAAAGGATATAAATCTGTTGACTTTCGTTATGCACCGATTTATACCAGGCGTTAAGGATGCTGCTGGGGCCACTTACAAGTGTGTTTGTGGTTTAAATTGGTTAGACAAGGAAATGTTTTATAATGCTTGTGAGTGGCTGCAACATTCGTGGGTGCAACATTCGGTGTTGTGGGATCCAACTAATCCTGATCGCCTGAGGAAATGTATATTTTATAGTGAGTATATTATTCTGCTTTGCAATTTCTGATCCGAAGAAAATCTAGTCCAGGGGATTTTGATACCTAGCTAAGTACTCAATATTTTCAAGATGATAACTTTGAGAGGCAGATTACGATTCTACATGTTCCGATGTTCAAGCTTTGATTTTGATCCTTAGGAATTCCTGAAACTCCCAGAAGAATTTTCCCAAACATCTCTGGAATTATTTGAAGTTCTCTCAAGAATTTCCCCAAAGTTCTCTGCAGAACTTTACTGAAGTTCTCTAAAGAAATTTCTCTGATCTTCTATGAAGAACTTCCCAGAGTTTCTAAGAAGGAATTCGCAGGAGTTCCTCTGAAATTTTTTCCCGAAGTTTCTCTGAAGAACTTCTCTGAAATTCCCTGAAGAATTTCCTGAACTTTTCTAAGAATATATCTGCAATTCTCTGAAGAACTACCCTGAAGCTTTTAAAAAACTTCCCCAAAGTTCTCCAGAGAACTTCTGTGAAGAACTTCCCTAAAGTCCCTCTGAAGAACATCCTTGAAATTCTTCTGAAGAAATTCCCTGAAATTCCACTGAAGAATTTCCATACAATTACTTTCCTGAACTTCTCCGGAGATTTATCTGAATTTCTTTGTAAAGCTTCTCTTAACTACTCTGAATAATTCCCAGAACTTCTCTGAAGTTCTTCGAAGAGCTTCCTCAAACTTCTCTGAAGTTCTCTGAAGAACTTTCCTGAACCTCTCTGTAGAACTTCTCCGAAGTTCTCTGAAGGACTTTCCTAAACTTTTCTAAAGAACTTTCCTGAATTTCTCTGAAAAAGTTCCTTTAACTTTTATAATAAAGCTCCACGAGCTTTTCTGAACTTCTCTGAAATAGTCATCCTGATCTTCATAACCTAGCTTCTTACGTGAGCAATCTACGATTTTGTTCAGATTTAGCGAGTTTTTCATTTAATCCACATTTTCTATATTATGTACGCAGCAACTGCAGCATTTTTTTCATTATCTGTCCTTTGCTACCAAATATGCGCATGTTTACATCCGAAATTTATTTTGTAAAAGCTCGCAACTGAATACCTGGGGCCACAAAAAAAATCAATCAACACTGAAAAAACTTAAATGATAGCGCTGTGGCAAAGATTTCTACAACATAGCTACTATTACCTCATAGCTCATATTTTTGCAAACCCGTTTAATGAAAATCTTATAGAACTATGATATAAATATCTATAATAACTATATCATACTGAATTATAGCATAGATTGCAAGCACCGTGTCATGCATGCCAAATTTCTTTTTTTTTCATTCTCAAGGAGGTTACTTAGGTTTCATTAGAATAGTGGATTGTTGTTAAAGTATCTACATTTTTGTATCAGCAATAGAATTTTTTATACGACTACCCTAGTCCTCATGATCTTGTAGATTCACTTACTCTTATATAACAATTGTTACTCTTATATTACTCTTATATAACAATTATTACTCTTATATTATTCTTATATTACTCTTATGTAACAAAGCTTATGGAAAGCTATTTTGTAATAAACAACTGTCCAATCAGAGGCCAGAGTAGATAACATGACCTCTTCTATTGCCAGCCACGCCTGCTGTAGTATAATGTTTATTATAGAAATATACATAAATACAAAGAAACTAACAATCCCAATTTTTGCAGCCTTCTCATTGCTGTAAGTCTATATATCTTCGTTATACCAGTTGTAAAAGACAAACTCCGCTTGTTCGATTCTCATTTCTTATTCTCGTGCGACAGATGCACATGCAAGAATTCTTTAAAAGTTCCACCAGGTACGCTTTGCTTGCTTCTTGCAGGTCGGCAACTTCGGCAGTCTGAAGGCGCAACCTCACGCACCAGACGCTGGAACAAAAACTTGTGAATCAGCCGTGCCTTTGACTTGTGGTAGCGACGAGCTTCACGCAGTGACAGTTCCCGGCCGATAGCGATGCGACTTTTTAACGCCTCCGTGGATGGTGCATCTTTGATAGCCAGCTGTTTGCGGGGACTCTTTCATCCGGTTAATTTACGAGCGTACTGCTTGGTACGAGTAGTTCTAGGGTTTTTTTTTTTCATTAGGGCGAATCTACAATTGAGAGATTCTCATTCATAAACCAATTACCGTTACGTTTTTCATTCTACTATTTGTAGAGTATGCTAGCCAGCACTGTTGTGTTTCGATCTGTACTAAAGAATCCTTCGAAAGTTTAATAATGGCGTTGCAATGAATGAAAGAGAGCGAGCCCGGAGAGAATCTCTCAATTGTAGATTCGCCCTAATGAAAAAAAACCCCTAGAGTTGGTCTTTTTTTGTGTAAAGATCTTTACTGATCTTATTTTAGAAATTATAGGGAATTGAACGAAAAACTGACACCGAAGTCTAAATACATGCCGCTCATGGTCCAAAGTCCAGCATTCAACTTTAAAGCTAGTTCTCCATTTGTCATGTACAATCTTTCTCAAATACATCAGCTTCCTTTCTAGGCGCTAAGGGCTTATAATTCCATAGATTTTTTATTCATAACAACGACGCTTTCGACTACACGCAGCGTTTCGATCATCCACTGAGCTTTTAAACTTGAAGCTTTCGGCAGTGATTGATGGAAATAATATTGCATGCAACATTGCAAAACACGGCTGATTGAATCATAGGCAACGAAATATTACGTAATTGAAACGGGGCGCAT